>CAUYLG010019803.1:0-86667 GCA_963573385.1 Cacajao melanocephalus
TGGGGAGAGATAGCATGGGAAGAAATGCCAGATATAGGTGAAGGGGAGGAAAGCAGCAAATCACACTGCCACGTGTGTACCTATGCAACAATCTTGCATGTTCTTCACATGTACCCCAAAACCTAAAATACAATAAAAAAATAAAATAAAAAAAAATAATAAAATAAAATAAAATAGAATAATAAAATGGTTGATTGGTAAGAAATCAAAGCTGAAGACTAGAATGCCTATGAAAAAAGGGTTAGAGAATTCCTATGCATGCTTATTTGCAGGCATATAAATAAATTTGGGATATAAAATCAGCTCTAATTCATTCTTTCCTTCTTTCCTTCCTTCCTTCTTTCTTTCCTTCCTTCCATTCTTCCTTCCTTCCCTCTCTCCCTCTCTCTCTCTTTCTTCCCCCCCCCATCTCTCTCTCTTTCTTTCTCTTTTCTTCATTCTATTTTTTGTTTTTCTTTCTCCTGGGGTCTGGCTTTGTTGTCTGTTGCCTAGGCTGGAGTACCAATGGCATGATCTCTGCTCACTGAAATCTCCACCTCCCGGGCTCAAGCCATCCTCCCACTTCAGCCTCCCAAGTAGCTAGGCCTATAGGCTCATGCTACCATGCTCAGCTAATTTTTATATTTTTTGTGGAGACAGGGTTTCACCATGTTGCCCAGGCTGTTCTCAGACTCCTGAGCTCAAGCAATCTGCCTGTCTCAGCTTCCCAAAGTGCTGGGATTACAAGTGTGAGCCACTGCACCCAGCCTCCAATCTCTTAGAAAGAAGCAATATAAATTAACAGTGCCCATGTCTTTCCACAAACACATGTATGTTCATTGCAGTACTGTTCACAGTAGCAAAGACCTGGAACCAACCCAAATGCCCATCAGTGATAGACTGGATAAAGAAAAATGTGGCATGTATACACCATGGAATACTATGCAGCTATAAAAAGAGATGAATTCATGTCCTTTATGGGGACATGGATGAATCTGGAAAGCATCATTCTCAGCAAACTGACACAAGAACAGAAAACCAAACACTGCATGTTCTCACTCATAGTCAAATGGACTCACTGGAAGGCTTCCAATGGGATGGATAAAGAGAAATCTCCAAGTCAGAAGGACTGCCTCATTTTCCAATAGTGCTGAACTCCACCATGCAGACCATAAACCTCTGCTGCTTCTTGTCCCTGGTGTCCCAAATAACATTTTTAAAGGGAAAAACAAACAACAACAACAACAACAACAACAACAAAAACAATGCCCACGCCTTTCATGATGAGGAAAATGGTTGCCACGAATGGGTAGATTTCTGCTTTGGCTGGGTATACAAGGACCCAATTTGACAATCCACATGATATATTGAGTCTTTCCATGTATCTAAGGGTCTGCAGAACATTCACCAGCAGTGTTCTACAGATACCACTATCTCAAACTATTCCCAACTGAATACCTTATCTTTTCACCCAACTTGCTCATTCAGTCATCCAACCAAACTAAGAACTTGAATATCATCCACATGACTCTTCCCCACCCCCTATTACCTGCCAAACTGTCTCATCTACTCAGTCATTAAGTTAACTTATGTTGATTTGGTTCCCTTATTACTTTTCCTCATTTACCCATTTCTTCTGGTGGCGCTGCTTCGCTCAGTTCCTAGTTCACTCCCAAACTATTGTGGTAATCTCCCGTCTGATTTCAATGGCATCTCATCTTATGTTGAATGACCTACAAGGTCCTCCATGAGTCTGATGTCTCTGCTACCCTTTTTCTCATCCTAAACGTCAGCGATGTTGAACTATTCGCAGGTCTCCACTTCATGTGATTTTATATCCCATGCCTTTGAATATTCTTCTTTTCTTGGAGTGTCACTCCCACGTAATTTTATCTGTCAAACTCACATTCCTATTTTAAGACCCAGCTCAAGCATCATTTTCTAGAAAGCGTTGCTGGAAGCCCAAATTGTTGATCATTCTCTTCACTGGGTCCCCTCTTTAATTTGTACGTACCGCATTGTTATACTTGTTAACTGTATTGCCATTATTTGCTTGCAGTCCTGTATTTCCTTTAAAAATGTAAATGGCCAAAGGCAGAAACTATGGCTTTTCATTTTTTTATCTTCGGCATCTATCACATTATCTGGCACACAGCAGATTCTCAGTGAGTATTAATTGAATGAATAAAGTTCAAGATCACTTGAGATTTCACCAAGTTCTATTCTTCCATGATTTATGTTGTTATACTTATTTTAGGTTTCAACACAGATTCAAATGTCAGGGGCCAATATGTTACTTAACCATTGTTTTTATCAGCCTGCTCAGAAGTGGTAACTGCTTTTTCTCTGAAACGGTTGAAGCGAGGATGGAGGAGAAGCAATCACCTTGTGCAGCAATGGAAATGGTAAAGTGCACCATCTATAGTGATAGAGTATCATGGGCAAGGGGTTGGTTTTGGAGTGAAACTGATCTCATTTAATTTCTGTTCTATTTCTTATTCCTTGTATGACTTTGTACAAGGTTATCTGACTTTTCTGAGTTTCAAATTTGTCATCTGTAAAGTGGTAATAATAATAACACCTGAATCCCAAATTTGTTGTAAGAATTAGATCAGGTAATGTGTGTAAAGGACTTACTATAGTTTTTGGCATATAGTAACTTCTCAAAAAATGATAGTTGTTATCAAAATCATTACGTTTATTGCGTTAGCCACACATTAGAAAAAAAGTGTGATACTGCCTTCTGGTCCCCAAGGGATTCCTCCTTTAAAGATAAAGTATACTACTGGGATCTTTATTCAATCTACAGAACACAGAAAATTATTTGAGGAACGATTTTCTGATGTCTCTCAAGAAAGGTAGCTAACCAGTGCCTCCCATTGTATAGGAGAGATGTTAATTCATAATTTACAAAGACTGTTTTAGGGCATTAATTCTCTCCCCTTGAGAAAGGCAGAGTGATCCACAACTCTCAGTGGAATAATGGGCTGAAAATGTAATTTTAGAATTAGAAATAAAGTTTTCAAGGCACTTAGAGACATCTTGGATCAGCACAAAATAAAAGAGAAGGTTTTCTTTACATATATCTTTTAACTATGTTGTGCTTCTAAGGTAGAGAAGGCAATTCTGTGGCCAAAGGACCAGTTGGATCAGAGATCAGAATAATGATTCAACAACTTACTCTAGAGATAAGTTAGGGCAGCTCTTTATGCACGGCAGCTTCTACATATTTATAATGAGGGTAAGAGTCATCCTGTTGATCTCACTCAGTCTTGGGCATTTTAAATGACATTGTATATTTGGAAGTGCCTTACAATTTGAAAAGTGCTGTACACATCTTAGTGATTATGAATATGATTATTCTGCTTTCCTGCCATCCTGCTTCCTCCACCAGATGCCCCTAATGATCCCAGATTCCGAAATGAGGACACAGGTAGCTTTGGTTGAAATCATCAACTTTGTTTATTCTTCTGCTGCCTTTCATTCTTGTGCTGCTGGGCTTTCCTTGGCATTTCCACTGACTATTCAAGATCCCAGGTACTATTTCTAGCTGCTCTTCTGGAAAATTTTAAAAACTCCTAGCATCTGTCATCTCCATCAAGCCACTTACTGAGTTCCCAAATCACAGGGAATTGCCCAGAAGGCCTGGATGAGTCTTTTAATGCACTGGACAAAGTTGTCTTCTGATTTGTTTTCGCATGTCAGAAGCATTAATAATGAATTTAGGCTGCTTTTTTCTCTCCCGGTCTTTCTTTCCTCCTCTCTCTCTCTCTCTGTCTCTCTCTCTCTGCCTCTCTCTGTCTCTCTCTGTCTCTCTCTCTCTGTCTATCTCTCTCTCTAACATGGCTACAGAATTGAATATCCATTTGCTACTAGGTTTCCTTTCTGGGCATTTGTGCATCCTTACTTTTCAGAGGAGCAGAAATCAAGGCAGATTCAGTGCCAGTTACCTTAATGGAGAAAAATATTGGCAAACCATCAGTCTTTCTCACTAGCTCACTGCAAGAAAAGACGTGACATAACCTCCAGTAGCATTTCAGACCACCTGACTTAAGACTTGAGTTAGTTAGGTTTTATCTCCTCCAAGAAAAAAATTTGACCCTTCATTTCCAGCCAAGCTGTTCTATACTCACTAACTGTCTAACATGCCATTTCTTGCTTTTGACACTGGCTCTTTACTGGGTATAACTTCTCTTTCTCATTGTGGAAAAGTGAAGCAAAACAGGAAGTCATCAGGTAAAGCTCCTCAATGCTTTCCAGAACCCTCCAGTTTCCATCTGAGATTCCCTTTCTCTTTAGTCCTATGGCATTTATTGTTCATACAGTGCATTTTGAAATTATGAAGAATATCCTATCTGTGTTTTGTTTAGTAACTTTTAAAATAAATTATGAATTCTTTTTCTCCAACCCATATGGCAAGAATCGTATCTTAAATTTTCTTTCTTGGTATAAAATTTTCGCTGGCCTTATTATTACAACTTTATTATCATTGCTATCTATCATCTATTAGTAGTAGTAATGCCTGTGGATTCATTGATAACTGAGTGTCCAGTGGAGACCCTGGATCCTCTCTGAAACCACTTGGGTATGTGCAAGTGTGCAGTTAGCCTCATTATTACACCAGGAAGAGAAATGTTAAGAAAACAGTATGATAACTTGTGTGCTTTTAAATTGGTGAAAGTTGTGAATTGTAAAATGTCAGCATATTACTTCTCTTAATATTTTGATGCAACCACAAAGCTTTCTCTTATTAGGAATTTCAACTCATTAGAAGAAACTGAAGCAAGCCCTTTCTGGCTCCCCCAGGAAAAAGCTGAACAAACAGATGGTCCTTACTAATAATGTCAACAAACAGGAGCCCCGGTCCTGCCCACAGAGGCTGTAAATTTTACAGGCATCCCCACTAGAACACAGGCTCCATGGCCCAGTTTCCCTGGGGAGCTGCAGCTAGAAATAACAAAGCCAGAGTCATTCTTTACTGCATTATTGCTTTCTTTAGAAGGCACCATGTCCAGTAACATTAACGATAAGTCAGGCCACTCTTTATGCTTCTGACATTTTCTGCTCCTAACAAAGCTGTGATGGTTACTGTCAAGATTTAACAATTTCAGAAATGGTGCTGATGACCCAGATGCCTTTCTTTGTTAGCACATAATTCCTGTGGCATTAGCTATTGCCCATTTA
The DNA here is from genome assembly GCA_963573385.1 of Cacajao melanocephalus. NCBI lineage: Eukaryota > Metazoa > Chordata > Mammalia > Primates > Pitheciidae > Cacajao > Cacajao melanocephalus. The sequence continues at coordinate 5,164 of CAUYLG010019803.1, forward strand.
CTGAAGGATTTCTCCCTCACTATCAGATTAATCTCAAGAAACATTGCAAATATTCCTATATGCAGCAGTCTGTGCTTTGTGCAAATTAGACTCTGAACAGAGATTTGTTAAATTGAATTCTGTGAGAGGCATAACTCTATTTTCTGGGTTGGCTTAAAAGATGTCTTTGAATTTGAACATTTCTGTCTTTTTAAGACATTATTTTAATCATTAAGAATGAGCCAACTTGATTTCACAGTGAATTAACCATCTCTTGTCTTTTTCTCCAGAGTTTTAGTCATTTCTGCCAAAAAACAATGAGTCATGAACACCTTGTCATTACCCAGGTGGTTAGGATGTCCTGCTTTGGAGATATTGGATGGTTGAACCCTATGAAATTGCTGATATTTGACCATTCGTTTTTATTTACAAGGATAGCAGTTTTATATGGTTCCCCCTAAGACTATTTTCTCCCTTGTTTGGTAAGAGTTAGCTGGGCTCCAGGATGTGGATGCAAGAGAGGTAATTCCCCTTGGCTTCCTCCACCATCTCTGTGTCAATGAGGAAGGGAGGAGGCTCAGAGCCTGCTCGCCTCTCACTTAGCTTAGTAAGAACAGAGGAAACATGCTGATGTTTCAAGGGGCTTCATTTTATGGACAAATGCATTGGTTTGGGTTTTTTTTAATGGTCACAACTTTTCAATAGCTTATCATTTTATTATTACTTCTTCTCACCCCTTTTTTCATTCATTCCTGCACAGTTTATCAACCTCTGTACATTTAGAAGGCAACCAAAATCATGCTTGTAAGAAGCTTCTAACAATCAGCATATATCTTTAGTCACTGTAAAGCTTCCCTTTGATAGTGTCAGGAGGAATTTTCCTTTTAGTCAAAGCTAATGAAAATAAGGTGTGGTGGGAGTTGGGCAAATGTAGTTTGTGAACATCCAAGAATTCTTTCATGATCTCATAACAGCAAAGGTGTTATGTCTTGTGTTCTGAACACACGGTTCTGTTCTTCTGAGAAGGTAGCCCATTATGTATGGGTGTGTGGACCCTGGAGTGGCTCTGGGAGAGGATGAGGAGTCATGGGTGCTCAGCATCGAGAGAGGAATAGGGAAAGCTTAATTTCTGTGCCTGTCTCTGTCACTTGGATCCATGCCACAGCATATCTGCTGGGATTCTCTGCCTGTGACAATAATAAAATACTAGATCAGGAAGTGACCTTAAAAATAATCTAGGACAACAGTGGATGACACTTGCAAATCAGATTAAAATGATGGATTCCATCCCCAGAAAAGATGTTTATGTTCAATTTTAGAAGGTTATGTAGCTGAGGTGTGGACTACAGGTTAAGAAACCTTGACTCAAGAGTCCTATCACCTTATTTTACACATGGGAAAACTGAGGACCTGGGAGATGGAGCGACTAGCCCAGATTATAAAACTTTCCGTTGTAAATTGGGGAGAAACTAAAACCCAGTTTAATGATTCCATGTATAGTTCTCCTTTATCTTTTCTTAAATATCAGATTGCCTGCATTACTCTCATCCCCTTTGTTATATGCAGAACTCCATGAAACCAGACTGAAGGAGGAGGTAGGAGAAGGTGACAGAAGGGAAGTATGTGGCATTCCCCACTTCTAAGTTATGCAACCAGGAAACACAGGCAGAGCCTGTACCAACAGCAGTAATGAACTCAGTCAACTTGCTGAAAAACACTTCAGTTATTATAAACAAAAATACTACATCATTCACGTTTTCAGTTGTTTTAGGCAAAACACCAAATCATTACTGTTTTTCAATTCAATCAGTCAGCTCATGCTATATGGCAGCTTATTCTCCTTGTTTTTATACGCTCACCAGCATATGAAAACATGCTTTTAAAATATGCTTTTGTTTATTTTCTGCAAGAAACTAGCTGAATCAAAGGTCAGAGTTTAAGGAAATTATTTTGTTGACAACATTACATATTTACTGAATCTCATCTTTGTCCTGGCACTATCCCTGCCTTGTGGGTTTATAGACAGAAATGTCACAGATTTGGAAGGCTTTTCAATGCAGAGATTACAATGGATTAAATCCTTGTCTAACTGGTTTTGCTTTTTCAGCCTTAGATGATAGTGAGATGGAGAGGAAAGATGGGAATATAATTCATGGGCTAAAGTTTGTTTCTTATCACACAGTCAACATGTCATTGGCAGAAGGTGGGACAGTCACTCCTGACCCTTTGCTCCTTCTTCTATAGGAGAACTTTGTGAGAAGCCAGAAACTCCTCACAGCTCACCTCATCACTGACTCTGTAAGTGATCTGAGATAAAGGAGGCCTCAGAGTCTCCCAGTTGTAAAATAGGAAAATAAATTATGCCCATCTGGAACATTTTACAAGAGATCAATAAAAGCCTTCTCCCAAAACAAACAAAACAAACCTCAGGGGTAGCCACAGAGGGTAGGAGAAGTCACACCATGTATTAGAAGACCATGTTTCAGCCTTGCATTTTTCCTTCGGGCTCACGGTGAGATACAGCTCGTTCTGCAGCCACTGTTGTGTCTTGTTTGGGATTACCTTGAGCAGCGTTTCCCTGACTTATGGCTGTTGTATATCACCTTCATTAACTTTGCTGGAATCGTTTTCTTTCTTTAAATTGATTCAGCCTTTTTTAAAAAAAAATTTAAGTAAATTTTTAAATGATAAATGAAATTAGTATTGCTCATCCTAGGTGGTGGGTGATGATAAAAATAAATATATTAAAATAAAAATGATTATGTACGTCTAATATCATGTTGAATGCAGAGTATTGTGCCTTCCTTTGAGATACCTGGTCTTACAGGTCCCAGAAACTGAGATGTGAGTCCAAACTTGAGGACAGAGTGATGACATGGAAATCCACAAATGTGACATGATGGGGTGGTTTTATCTCTAGGTGCAAATCAGGGAGAGGATAATGAAGAAAACTGTTGGGCTCACACTTCAAAAACTGATGACGCTGTGTAGGCTCCTTACCAGCTTCACAAGGACCTGCTGAGCTGTCCCACACCCCACACACCCCCACCGGGGCTTGAATTTGCCGTGAAGGTATCCTAACAGCCTTTTCTGGCTCTGCCCAGCCCTTTTTTTTCCTTTTCCACATAACTTGGTCTCCTGGCTTGGGTTCCATCTGTACCTTTGTCTCCAGCCAGGTGGTTTCCTTTTGGCCACTGTCACTCAGCATGCTGATTGCTGCCTTGGCCCTTGTTGCTTGGCCTTTCTCTCTTGAAGGACCTGGGGCTTGAGCTGCTAATTTGATAAGGCAAGCCCTTGTCTTTTTATAGTATCTCTCCTTGTCATTTCCTGATTCCGTTAATATCCCATCAGCGAAGTGCAAATTGTTGCTCTTCCCCTCCCACTTCTCGGTGTGAAGTGATGACACAGTTAACAGGGGCAGGGGCTCAGGGCTCCTGTGGCTCTGTGTGCACTTCCAGGACTCAGTGTGTGCCCGAATTAGAGAGACCTGTACAGTGTGTTCCTGGTGGGACTTTAATACTGGGAGGCTTTTGCTGTTTTCTGCACAGACAGATGAGGAGCTCTATGTTTGGAAAAGAGGCTTGGAAAAAGAAAAACCAGAATGAGCAGCCTTTTCCTGTTGACTTAGACGCCCTAGGTGGCCGGGCAAGTCCCTGACCTGCTGGGAGGCCTCAGTTTCCTCTTGTGTGAGTGAAGTGGATGGAAAGGAATGGGAGCCCATGAGCCTTCTCACTTCTTCTTCTTCTTCTTTTTTTTTTTTTTTTTTTTTTTTTGCTGGCACTTCCCAGCTGAAACCAGCATCCTCCTGGTTCTAATCTGGACAGCCTCCTGGAGTCAGGTGGGGCCAGGAACCAGGTCCAAAGCTGAGCCTCCTCTTTTCTGTTACTGGAGGTCAGCTGTAGGTAGGGAGCTGGACTGCTCAAGCTTCTGTAGTGACACCTCTGTGTGGAGCAACAGGGTAGGCAAGCGGTGTACTCAGCACAGTGATCCCCCGTCGGGGCTGCTGGAAAGGGTGTCTGTTCCAACTGAAGACAGAATAAGAGAGAACAGGCTGAAGCTCTGCTAAGTTGTGTGGCCCTGGAAGCAACCCTTGGCCTCTCCGAACTTCATTTATTCTCTTTTTAAAAATACACGCAAAGGGGTACAGTGAAGCTTCAACTGGAGCGAGCGGCAGGTCCGTTGCAACATCAACGTTCTTTGATTTCATGAGCCTAAGACTCTATATTTAAAAAATGATTTTATGGGTCTCAGACCTCACTTCAATATCCATTCCATACACTCCTTACTGTTAGCAAATTTGTACCTACTTTGTTCAGAAAATTGAGTTGTATTGGGGCTGGGGGTTCTTCATAATATAGGTGCGAGAAATGTCATCTAGCACAACTTTGTTGTTGTTGTTGTTCATTGTTAAGTTTAAAATTCTCCTTCCAGAGTGTGGCAAGGGTCAGTAGCAGTCATTGTTGGTGGTCCTGCTCTCCAGGGGCAGTCAGGCACCTTGGAGGATTGCTCAGTGCAGAAAATTCTAGGAGAGACCTCTTTTCTCCAGTGTATCACAGTCACTGCTTAGTGGTTTACTGTCTGGGCCAGACAGGTCCATTTAATGGCTGGAGGTTGTATTCCTAAGCCTGCCCACCCGCCTCCAGCCTTAGTGCAACTTGGGTGTGGTGGCCTGAATCTCATGACTGGGAAACTCAAGACCTTTCATATCCATAAGCCACCCCATCAGTGGTCCTGCCATCTTCAGGAAACTATATTGGAAGGGCCTAGCTTTCAGCCTTGTGCACAACTTGCTACCACTGGTCCCTTTCTCTTTTCCAGATAAGTCACCACCATGTTCCTGTCACTCACTTCCTTCAACTACAGCGCCACTTCCTCAGGTATGAATACAGCCACACAGTAGGCATGGTAGTGACTATTTGTAGAATCCCAATTAAATAACCAATTCAAACAAAACCTAGGATGGAGCTGCTACCTCAGTGTCCAAGAAACTCATTTTTCACCCAGAAGCACAAAAGTGATCCTCATCCTTGGAGGCAAGATCAGGAGCTCACAATACAAAGGTCTTCTTCATTCACTGGCGACTCTGCTACAGTATAAATGCAATATCAAAAATGATATCTCAATCCATTATTCTGCTAAAGAGGCAAATGAGCAGGAGCTCTTTCCATTTCTTGCCTCCCCCATCCCTACAAACAGAGCTCCACTCACACCCTGGATTATCTCTCTCCAGTTTCAGAAGATGCAGTGTCTCCTTTTGTTCCAGGCTGACTCCAGTTACACATGCCACGAGCAGGCTCCACAGCCATCCTCCCTCTTGAAACATCCACCTTTCCTCTTGCAGGGGTGTGTTCTCTTCAGACTACAAGTGTACTCATCTCCTTCCCATTCATTAAAAAAGAAGTCTATCTTTGACCCCCATGTCCCCTTAGTAATGTCCTCTCTCTTCTTCTATTTCATCCAAACATCTTTAAAGAGTAACCTCTATTCAATGTGCACATGACCACTTCATGGGCCATTCACCCTGCACCCCCTGCAATCTGGCTTCTGCTTTTGATAAAGCCACCCATATTCTAGCTGGAAAATCCAGTGGACAGTTTCCAGTCTTTGTCTCTCTGTTTCTGGGGCATTTGGCCATGTTGCTTGTGTGCACCACTCACCGTCCGTGATAGTCATGTTATACTCTGTCCGTTGGCCTCATTTATTTCTGCTCTTTCTCAACCATGGGCTCCCCTCCCTCCACCCACCACCTACACGCTGGAGTTACCCACTTGTCTGTTTTAGCCTTCTGCTCTTCTCATTACTGATACTCTTCTTGGGTGGATTTTTCTACACTCAGGATTTCAGTTACCACCTGTATGATAATGACTCTCTAATTTAATCTCCATCACCGATTTCTCCCCCAATCTTTAGGCGCACCAATTCCATCACCTGCTAGGCAGCTGTGCTTTGGCACTCTTCAGGCATTTTAGATTCAATTACTCAAAAGCTACATGTATCGCTTCCCTCCAACCTAAACCTCTATTTGTTGTGTTACCTTCTCTTTACCCAGTGACAAAAGTTATAAAATGTCTGCCTTGACTTTTCTCTTCTCCTTCCTCCTTTTATCCAATTGATCATTACATCCTGATGGATTCCCCTCCTATGCATTTCTCAAACCCACCCCCTCAACTCCACTCTTACCACCACTACCCTAGCTCAAATGCATCTTCTCTTACTTGGACCAATATGACAGTCTCCCAACTGGCTTCCCGGTTTCTAGACTTGGCCTGCTCCATTCTCTCTCCAGAGCTACCTGAATGATTCATATATAAAACACTAATCTGACCCAGTCCCTCTCTTGCTAAGGCCATTCTGAATTTACGCGAGGAAATTCAACCTCCTTTGCTGTGCCTGTCTCTTGTCTATCTCTTAAACCTCGCTCCTATCACCTGTTGCCTCCTATTTTGACTCCAACTCTCAACAGACAGTAGTCCTCTGCAAACCTCTGTTCTCTCTATGTTCTCTTTGCTTCCTCTTTCACTAGCAAATATGTTTTACCTCAGCATGTTAGGTTAGTCTTATAAGGGAAGTTTCAAGTTCATTTTATATTAAATATTAGAGCCTTCATGCTTAGGGAGGGAGGGAAACAGAGAAAAAGCCCATAGCTAAATACACATTTAAGTGGCGTTCTTCTCCAACACAGCCAAAAATTGGACTGGGCCTGAGATATTCGTGTGCCCTGTTTGATTTAAAGCTGTTAGAAAGCATGCCAAACATTTTAGGTTTTCACTCCCAGAGTTGTTGTGAACCCGGCAGAACCTGTCTGTTATGAAGAGCGCACCGCCCTCTAGAGGTTCCCATTGGGAGGCGCACATCAAATCCGCAGTGTTAAGGCATTCTGTAGTTTCTTGTGAAGTGTTACTGTAGACCTTTACTATTACTGTTCTTTGTCCCAAACATGCTTTTCCAAATGTCTAATTCTGAGTCACACACTTTTAATTTACTTTGGGAATAGCATTTTGGGGTAAAGCACGTCATGGACCTCAAAACACTCAATTTGGAGTCAGGAGACATGACTTTTAGTTCCAGTTCTTCCTTTAATATCTGAGAACTTAGATTTCACATCTGTTAATCAAGTAGTAGAAGATCACACTTCAAAACTGTGAATCACTAGAAAGCATATTTTGGGAGTAAAACTGGGAAGAGTTTCATACATTCAGTAAATATTTAATATGCAAGATCCTAGGATAAGAGCTGTTTTGCAGAAGTTAGGAGTTTACATTTGATCTTTACAATGTTAGATGAAAAGTTTTTTTAAAAAAGGCACTTGGGAAACATTCAGGCTTGCAATTTAAATGGATAAATTTAACCCTGATGCCATGGAACCTTGAAGATGAAACTGAGCTAAAACAAAACAAAACTTACTTTGATTCCAAGAGTCTTCTGACATGAGAGTGGAAATGAGTCACACAACTACACGCACACACACATGCACACACACACACACACACACACACACTTTAATATGCCATTAAGCTCTGATGCAAACCCCATTTAGCCTGGTTTTTCCTTTCCTATTTTCAATCAAGAAAGAAAAAAAGGAAGTCTTTCATTTAATGGTAAGAACCAATTATGGTCTTTATATATTTGCATAATAGTGACTAATTATAGGTAAAATTATATTTTATGTACTTTATTATCTTACCATGTCAATTGACATCAAACTTCATAGTATACTGAAGAAAGGAAAAAATATTAGGACACCATTTATGTTCATAGTAACACTGGGAGTAAGATGCCACAAAGCCCAGGACACAGTAGCTGGGAAACAAGATGTCTGAATTCCTGTGATTCTATCCCTGTTTGGAGGGATCTGGGGACACCAGGTGGATCTTCTGTAATGCAGGTAGCCACATCTGTGCACCATGGTTATGATGCTCACTTCTGTGGAGTTCAGTGTTCATGTCCTCTTTCATATCTGCCTCCTCTAAGTTCAAAACTGGCCTGCTGTGCTGGGAATCCAGCAACCTGAACCTTTTTCTTCATTACAGATCTAGACAGCTTTGGACCTGGTGATATCAAATTAATCATTTTACTTCTCTCTTCATTAGTTAGTTTACTGTCTGTGTCTTTACAAAATCCTCTGGGCATTAGCAAAGACATGAACCTAAGAGAACACCTCAAACATTTTGAACACATATAAAACATTAGTACTTGAAATTTTTTCTTATGCTTCTATAGCTAAGGAAAACTTTTCATTTTTTTCTGTCTTAGCCTAGTCTACCCAGCTTTCCTTGCTAGAGGTACAGCTAGGATGAAAGTTTTGAAATGAGAAATGAAAGGAGTAAATAGACTTGAGTTTACTAACAGTGTCCGTGTTTTCATTCCTGAAAGTTATGACACAACGATTGTTAGACCATCATCATTAAGAAATTCTCGGTATCATCTTCTCTTAGGCTGAAACATTCAACTAATAAATGAAACACCAGACCTATTTTTATTCTGCTCTCATATTTCAAATGCATTTATGCACTTCAAATTTCCGTTTCAAATATTGTTAAGGTAAGACTCTGCATAGTTCTTTGACTTATGACTTAATGCTAGATGCCACCTTATGCTGTTTTACTTCTGCTTTTTTCATGCTTTGCTTCATTCATTATCCTCTTCTTTCCTTCCCTCTTCCTTTGTAATCCTTGTTTATGTATTATTAGAACTTGTAAATTTCACTGGGTAGTGGTTACAATACAGGTAACTCATAAGGCGTAACAGGTATATTTAGATAATAAAAATATTGAACTCTGAGTCTGGAGTGGGAAAAGCTGATCACAGCACTTCTCCCCAAACAACATTGCTCTGAGATTTAGTCTAAAGAGATTCACTTTTCAGTAAGTAGAAATGTATTTTGTGCATAGCTTGCTGCTCGTTCCAAAGTGTAATTCTCTTTCTGGAGGTAAACCCCTGGAAAGCGGGTGCTTGGTGAGCAATGGACACCCTGCCCGGAGGCCATGGGTTCTCGGAAATGCCGCAGAACATCCTGTTCCTGGGAGCCCTTTTGCCTGGTTGTTTGTGCTCTAGAGACTTGGCTTCTGGTGTTCTTGCTCAGGCCTTTGGACTTTGGCAAGGCCACTTCTCATGTTTCTGTCTTGCTCTGTGTGCCATTCTGGCTCTGTAGGTGGTTTGGTTTTTTGTGTTGTGACAGTGGAGGCTGCCTGGAGTGAGCTCCCGGGCACTGGCTCATGGGCACTCTGCTACATTTCAGTAACAGCAACAGAACCTTCATTTGACTGGGAAATAATAACTATTACTGGAAGAAAAAAGTAGCAAGACATTATTTCCTAATATGTGCAAACATAATGAGGGGCCGGGTCTCCAGCTTTAAGGGTGATTATTAAAGTTTTTGACTATTGCCAGGTACCAACACTAAGTACTTTAACTGTACAACTTGATTTGAATAGCATTGCCAGAAGAGCACCATCAAAGCCTTTTGATAACATGCTACCAAGAAAATTTGATAACATATGACCCCAAGAAAATTATTTAATCATCTTGGTACATCTATAAAAATAGAACCAAAGAAAAAAACAGTATAAATAATAAAATCTTCCTCACTGGGGTTTTGTGAAGGATACCAACTAGCCCTCATGAAGTATTGTGAGTTTCCTGGAAGGAAGGCCTTTTGTAAGTTCAAGGTATTGCTAGTCACTAATTGTTGGTCATAACATTGCACATGATAGATGGGAAATGGGAGAGTGGGAGAGTTAAGTAACTAAGCTAAAATCACCCAAAAGTATAAAGAAATCTAAATTTGTTTCATTGGAGAAATAGCTGGACAAAGCCCCAGAGTTCAAGTGACAAGGACACCTAACATAAAACTTGAAGTCCTAGGCATGTAGCCAAATAATACAAATATCCTTGTTAAATGCAAGTGTATCCATACCAGTCAGTCCTTGTCCTTGGAGGAGAGCTAAGGTGAGTCCTTCTGAGGACAGAGACTCTTCTGTGTCTGATTGGCAGGTATAGCCAATAGTTGACCCTCTGAGCCCAACACTGCAGAGAACACAGTAAACCTAGTAAACTGAGTGTGGCTATCTCCCCAAGGTGGCCCTCTGAGAATTCCCCCTCGGTTCCTGATAGAAATACATAGACGGGTTCTAGGTGGAAAGAAACAAAGTGCCTTGAGCTCTGTGGGATAGAATCCTGTCTTCAACTCCTAGACACTTAAAAAGTCTTGCCTGCACTCATGGCCTTTCAACCAGGAAAGCATAACAGAAAGACTTTATGGTAATCAAATGGGAAAGATGGGGCAAGATTTTTTAAGCAGTCAGTGTTAAGAGAAAAAAGGAAAGACATGTCTGTGCTGTCTAACTCAGGGTTATATTTTGCAGCACCTAATGGCAACTATTAAACAAGGACGTACTCCTATCTAATTTGCACTGTTATCTTCCCAGGATCTGGAACATTTTCTGCGGGAGTCCACCTTTATCTCTAGAAGCCTCTGGCAAACAGTCCCATTTCAGCTCAGGTCCTTTTGTAGAAAGAACTTGATGCTGAAAGCAGCTCGCCCCTTCTGCCCTCAGTCCCCGCTCTCCCCCTACCCTCCCCACCGTGGTTAACTTGTTTTTCATCTTTGTTCTGAGTCGCTCTAGGCTGGTTCAATTTTTATTTCTGTTAACTTTTAATGAGTTAGTAATTCAATGATCTTCGCTTTGAATCTTTGGAACTGTGGGTTGTTAGTAAGGATTGAATCAGCTTGTTGGCTCCTAATAGACTCTGAAATCCAGTAACATTCACAGTGTGTTTGTTCATTCCGTTGACTGCCAGCTCCCAGTAGGAGCAGTGACCAACAGAGAAGAATCCAGGTAAATCCTCTTTGGTTGCCTAAGAGCTGTTGTTGTTTACTCCAGTTGTATAACCTCTTCTCACTGAAGCATCACCCTTCAAAGGAGATGTTACTCCCCACTTTGATTATCATTTACTTGACTTTATAAGAAACTTTCACATCTTCCTAACTAGTCAGCATGTAAGATTTGCTCCAAGCACTACACAGTGTGTGCTATGAACATTTTCCATTTAGAAATTAACTTGCATTACAGCTATAAGTCTACATGCCAAACTTATGATGCCCGTTACTAAATGAATGATAACGGACACAAATGAAATAGTCCATAATTCATATTCAAAATCTGTCATTGCTACGTTTGTCTAAGGAAGCTTCAGTGAGTATACTTGAGACGCATATGAAATGAGGAAAACAATGAACAGAAATAGTTCAGTAGAGAAATCCTGATCCTAGGACTAATAAAACTAGATTTTCTTAAATCCAAATGCCTGTAAGATTAGATGCAGAAGGATAATCTGTGTCCAGCATGTCAACAGTCATGATTCTCAGAAGGAATTATTTGCACTTTAGTTGTTCTTAGTAATGGAGAGTTGTGTCTTCTTATTTGTCCCCTTGTCATTAGAAAGTATAACTTACCATACATTTAATTCAAGCTGTTCTCTTTAAAAACATTATTCTAGAAATCTTGATCACAATTTCCTTTCATTCCTGCCCACTCCCATCCCCCCAACCTCCATCCCACTCCTCCACCCTGCTCTGTTTGGGTTTGTTGCTTTGGTTTTTACAAATCAATATATAACTCATTAAGGCTCAAGATACTATGCTTGAAACCTGAAAGCCAGCATGAAGGTCAAATTAGAAATAACAATTTTCTTTTGAATTTGAAGTCTCATTAGTGTAAGTGCCAGGATAACAACCCACAGTCTTCTTAATATAGTGGCTCCCATTTATATGCTGTATCCTTAAACCACCTCTGTTATCACTTTCTGAGTGTTTTTCTTTCAAATGGTGCTTGTTTCACTTAAATAAACTTTCTTTAGATTGAACTTTCAGATAATGACTTCAAGTAGAAAACCAGTATCTTCTGTCACAGTAAATGATATCTGGGAAGAGAAATAATGGCGAAAACAAGAAAATATTGTTGAATTCTAGCTAGAAAAATGAGCCTACCAAGGCACTGAGCCTGAATCTTTCTCTCCTTTTGTGACGTGTTAAAGATGTGTTGAATACACTAATGGAGACTTTCTCTAGACATTATCATGAGTACAGGGAAGTTTGAAAAGAACTTTCTCACAATGTGATTTAGTGGATTTAATACCTTCTCCCAACCAACAATTACCTTTACCTTAGAAAACAATGCCTTGATAAAACCAACTCAAATCCCCTAAGTTTAACAAGTGATGGTGGTAATGTACAATCCTCCATATGAGACCCAGCTGAACCCATGGCTCTATCACCCAAGATTCTTCTTCCTCATGAATTCTCACTAATATAGAGTGGCTGCCGCCACCACCATCACGATGCCCTACAGGTGTGCCCTCCTGGACATTCTGGCTCAAGCAAACACAGGCCTCCTTCCTTAATTCCTCTGGGAACACCTGGGAAGAGCCTGGAAATTTGAATATGACTTCATAGAGAAATAGGGTTATAAAAAGGAAATAAGCAGAAAAACTTACTCACATGCTTTTTCGTTGTTGGTTAGGGGTTTTTTGAGGCAATGGTTCCCCAACTTTTAGCACGTATTGAAATCAGCTGGGGGCTTGTTAAAACACTGAGTGCTGGGCCCACCTCCACATTTCCCAATTCTGCATGGCTGAATTGGGGCCTGAGAATTTACGTTTTGAACAAGTGCCTAGGTGAGGCTGGGGCTGCTGATCTGGAAGCCACACTTGGAGAACCAGTGTCCTTAGGAGACCCTTTGCTGCCTGGCTTCTTCTGCCTACCTGCCTTTAAGCCAGGTCCATGTTTCAGGTCTATTTGGAGACTTGTCAACGGACCCTAATTACAAAATGGAAAGGCAAGTCCCATACATAAGATTGAATCAAATTCTCTCTTTTTCTTGCAAGCTAGCATAGATTGGCTCTTCCCTCATAGCTATCTATATGACTCCTTCTCATTCAGATCTCCCAACCATATCTCCTCAATTCTAAGTGGTATATTTCCCACATTTTCACATCTCTGAAAATGGGATGTGTCTCACAATCATGCTGCAAACACCCTGAGCCTACGGGAATCCTGTTGTACTTGTTCATAGTATCATTGCTTTCACTGAGTTATGTGCATTTTTGGTACTGCATAAGTTGGTTTCATTGCCATTTAAAATGCCTTTAAAATTATGATGCTGTAATTGCGCATTGAGACAAAAAGTTATTGTGTATGAAGAAAGGCGTGGGAATAGGGCAATGAAGCTTACATTTGGTATTGAAGGAAATATTTTGTTTCTAGAAGAATGATCACAATTTCATATTTTTAAAAAGAGCTATAACAGTTTTATTTTAAAACAGCAACATGTACAATACACCCATACATAGTTTGCAATTATTAACATGATGGTGAAAATCTTTAACCCCACTAAAAAAATACATTTATAGATTTTTAAAATTCTTCTAGGCAGTACAGGAGAAAAATTTGAAGACCTCAGCTGCAGATTGTAATTTCCCAAATGGATCTCACAATACGGGCACCTAGACAAAACAAATTCTTTAACCAAAGAGAGGAAAATGAGAAAGTTGGACAACTTACTGATTTTTTAAATAAAATGACGTTAAATGTTTTCAGTTTAAAGTTTTGTTCTATATTCTGAAATTAAGGTGCTTTCTACTTTTTTGTGGGGTTGGGAGGAGTATAGTTTGAAAATAATGATATTAATATATAACATGCTCTTTTTTTTTCATTTCTACATTGCCTTTGAAAGCAACAACTATGTGCTTTATGGGGCCTGCATAAGGAGGCTACCTATACGTCGATGAAGCTGAGTTTCATTTTGCTACTGAGAAACACACAAAAGCATGGCGTATAACTTTCTAAACATCGCAACTGAAAGCAGAATAAATTGCCAGATCCCTGCTAATTTATGAAATGCATTTCAAAGCCACTGAACTTACATTTTAGGCACTGCAGCACAATTTAATTGGCATTATTTTTCTTAGTGGTCCAGAAAATAATGGTGTGAATACAAATGTTGATGTCTTCAATTTGATCAAACACTGTATTTAAAATTGTACCTCTTCCTGCTGATCTACTTCATCCTGCTTTACTGCACTATATAATTCACCAATTTACTCTAAATTTACCATCAGTGTCCTTCAGCTGGAATATGAGCTCCATGAAGGCAAACATCTTTGTTTATTCATCCTAGGGTCTAGATAAACCAATGTTCAATGCACATGTGTTGAATGAATTAATGACTGAAGGAATTAGACTGTATCCCCTACTGGAATGTAATTTTACACTTACCCTTGCGACCTTGATAAAATTAATGGCCCTGACTTTGTCAGCCTGGCAGCTTTACGGCAAATCTACATTTTGGGTGTGTAGAAAACTGGCCAAGGAACAATATCAAAGACTAGAACCACAAGCCGTAAAGCAATAATGAAGAGTGACATAGATAGTTTCTAGTGATGAGTCCCTATGTATAGGCAGGAAGTGGGCATTAGGACGAGGAAGGAATCAAGGATTATTCTCTTACAGCCATGCATATAGTCAAATGTGTGAAATGAATGGATGAGTAAATGCAACATTTGACAATTTCTCTAAATACGATTTTTTTTCTCTTGTACGAATAGTCATATCTTTTAAGTGGTAATCTCATTACCTCTCCAAGACCAAGCAAGACATCCGTCAAATGGTGTGAGAAGCAAATTCATGCATTAACTTAATCATGGAAGCAAGCAGTAGCTCATGTGCCATGCAAAGAACTCAGATTCAAAGGAATGAGAATCAGGTAGCAGGTTGAGTAAATATTCTCACAATCAGACCTTAACCTAGTGAGAAATTAAACATACTCTACTTTTCCTTTAGTCCTCATTTATTTTTGCTTAAGTTTGTGGGGATGTATTGGCTTAATTTGCTTCTGACAATTGTATTTCTTCTTGGGAAAAATGGAACAAGTGACTAATACCTACCAGGTGCGTGGTAGGTAGGCAGAGGTGAATGGAAGCAGAGCCAACACATTTTCTGTGCCAAGTAAAATTCCCCAGGCTGAATTATATTTCAAATTTGTTTGCATTGGTTCTTTCATTATCCCCACTTACACAAATAGAGCTGAAATACCAGATGGTTAAGTACAGAATATCATGATTTAATGACTTGTAGACACAAGGGGTCAGCATTTGAACACAGATGATTTGGTTGAAGTCTTGCCTTGTTCCCTTCTGTTGCTCTATTCTGGCTTGCTGTGCTTATCGATATGAGGGTAGAAAGGGAAATGAAATTCTATTTGTATCTTGCAAATCGCTTTCTTTTCCAGTTTAGAATCTTGAGATCTCTCTTTTAGATCAAATCAGTCTGTTATTGTCATGGGAGATGATATCTAGCAATGAGTCTTACCAGTCTCACTGGCCCCAATGGTTTCAGCAAACTTCAGTGACCTCCAGATATACGCTAATTTAACTCTTCTCAAAAAAGCTCCTTAACTTGAAGAGTCCTTAATCTATGCTTGCTTAATAAAGGTATTGGGTGATACACTATTTTACTGATGCAAATCTGCCAAAAACAGGGGATATGTGGTTAGAGAGATTGTATCATCATTCTGAGCTTATTCTGAGCTTTTGACTTAGCATTAGGCTCCATTATAATTGCTCTATCATTGATCTGTTCTTTCACTTGCTACTCCTAACTCAGTGCAAATCCATGCTACAGTATCTCTTAAGAAGAACTATATCATTCCCATAATTAAAAATTATTACTTACAGTAAAACTCACTTTTTTGGGTGCACAGTTCCTTAGTTGGGTGTTACTGGCTCAGGGTCTCATGAGGCTGCAATTGAGGTGTCAGCCAGAGCTGCTCTCCCATCTGAAGGCTAACTAAGGGAGAATCCACATTTGTTCATGTGGCTATAGGTGGGATTCCATTCCCCATGGACTGTTGGACTGGGGACTTCAGTTTCTTGCTGGCTGTTGCTGGAAGCTTGCCTCAGTTTCTTGTCATGTCTCCATAGGGAAGAGTGACCCACATGACACAGCTTGTTTCCATGCAGGTGAGAAAGTGAGAGACTGAGAACAAGATGAAAATCAGGGTGTTTTTGTAACACATGTAGAAGTGACAGCGCATCATGTTTGTTGTATTCTACTTATTGGAAGAAAAAGTAGAAAGGATTACATAACAGTGTGAACACCAGAAGGCAAGGATTATTGGGGACCATTTTAGAGGTTGTTACCATAAAGGCTGTCACAATGGTCCAATTGAGAATGATGGAGTTTGAATTTGGGTGGTGTCAGTAGGCTGACATCCCCCCATTGCAAAATATGAGTGACATTTAGAAATATAGAATTACTAAAACATGCTAGTTGGTTGGCTATGATAGATAAAAGAATAACACATTTAAAAGAAGACTGCAGATTTTAGGCCTGAGCTCATGAGTAGATGGCAGTACTGTTCACTTATAATGTTATCCTGCAGGAAGGGAGAGATGATGACTGCAGTTTTGAATATATTATCTTGCAGATACCTGTGCGGTATCTAATTTGAATATCAGGCAGGAGGTTAGATATTCAGATTTTGAGCTCATTAAAAAGTTGTGGATCAGATGATAGATTTGGCTTTTGTCACCATAGAGATTACAGTTGAAGCCTGTCTTAGGTCCAGTTTCTAGGAGCACAAGTTTCCCAAATGGCAAGAGAGTTAGTAGGAATGAAGTGAATGGACTCTTTCTAGTTCTACCTCTTGGCTCCTGTATTCATATATTCTACCATTGGATTCTACCATTGGATACACAGTACCACATAATGACCATTGATATAAGGTATATACTACATCCTAAAGCATCACCCAAACCTCAAAATGTATTGTCTCTAAGCTGGCACCTCAGTTGTGACTTTAAGAGATTGTTCCAATCTCTGTCAGAATAGCAATGTCTGGGATATACAGTATGTGGGAATTGGTGGATTCCATATTCGTGTACCGGTTCTGTGACCCCCCCTCTGTCATAAGTTGGCTTCTTGGTCTGATGCAATATTATTCAGGATTCCATGTCAGCAAGTCAAGTACTCTGTGAATCTTTGAATAGCAGGTGCGAATTGAGGCACTGCGGGCAGAAAGGCAAACCTATACCCAGAAAATATGCTATTCCTGGATAAGACAAATCATTTCCCTTTTCAGGGTAGATAAGAAATTATTTACAACTAAATGGTGTCTTCTTGAGAGCTGGTAGCATACTGATCATCTTTCATACAGGTTTTGGCAGCAGCAGTAACTAGATCAGCGTCGGTGGGAGGGAGACCCTTCCACTGTGCTCACACAGAGCCTCCATTAGAATACCCATGGCTATTCTTTGAGGAGGCCCAATGTGCCAGCCCTGGTGTGGCCAGGGAAACCTGACATTTACCAGTTAAGTTATCCTGCCCAACCAGTTTTGTAGAGCCCCTTCTCCAGTGAATACTCCCTGATGGACAGTAATGCATGATACACAGTTTTCCCCTTCCTATAAGTCCATGAACCCATTTCCACTCCAGATCTCTTTGTTCCCGATTTTCCAATCCAAATGTTCCAAATCCAGATGTTCCATTCTGTACTGCTCAGAAGTCCATGAGCCACTTCTGACTTGAGAAGTGGCTTCCATTCCAATTGTTCCAATTCCAAATGTTCCATTCTGCACTGCTCAGAAGTCCATGAGAGTGGCTTCCTTCAAGCCACTCTCTTCACACAAAGTGGATGACCAGGTGCACTGCTGTTCAAAGCTGGGACCTCCGTAAGTGGGCTGTCATGCAGCAGCAGTCTTTTTGTTTGTACTAGCATACCAAGCTGGTCTATTTGTGACTCAGACCTTGGTTTCTTTCTCTTCTTCATCTGTGCTGGGTCCTCAGTTACTATATAGAACCATTTTGGCACACCCACATCTTGGGCCTTTAAATCTCTTCCTTAGAACTCTGCTGAGACTACTCTGGTATCTTTACCTCATTTAATGTGAGTCAGACATCACCCCACATCAAATTCCTAAGAGTCATCCCAGCAATGGAATAGGACCAATTCTAAAGCCCACAGGAAGTCCTCTGAAGGGCAATTGGGAGCAAAAGTGAACTAAAACTAGGGAAGAGGCACTGAGACTGGTAAAGATGATTTGAAGAGAGTTGTGCAGCCACTAACTGTGTCTACTACAAAGTTATAAGGGTGGATGATGTGGAGAGAGGGTGAAGTGAGAAGGGCACAGTACTTAAGAGAGAGCCCCCTCTACAAAACCCCAATAATTAATGATTAATAGAGAAAGTATTGCCTACAAATAAGACAGAAATCGAGTTGCAATAGATGATGCTAGACAGTGTTTTAAGTAAAGGATTATTCTACTGAACTGCCAGATGCTGAGTCATTAAGTAAGCTGAAAGTTCAAATGAATTCATTGGATGTAGTATCATGGAGGTTAGTGATGACCTTGGCAATGGCAGTATCATGGGATGGTGGGCCCAGGAGCCAGATTTAGAGTGATGAGTGGGAGGAAAGTAAATAAAGCCAAATAAAGGAAGGTACCAGGAGAAGGAAGGGAAGATATAGGACGATGGATGGAAAAGACTATAGAATTGAGGTAATATTTTATTCTACTCTTTATTTTGTTATGTTTGGAGAGACATGAATAATGCCAGTTTGAAGGAGGTCTGGGAGAGAGGGAGAGAAAGAGAGAGGGAGAGATAGAGAGGGAGAGATTCATTTGTGCCAGATTCCTAAGGAGAAGACACTAGGGGAAAAGATTCTAAGTCCAGATGAAGGAATTGCTTTTGATGGTAAGGGACAATCTTCACATTGGAACAGAAAGGTGGGGAAAATAATAGTTTTGGGATTTGGTGGTGGGAATTTGAGGCTATATAGTTCCAATCAGATGGTTTATTTTCCCCCAGTAGAAGGCAGGGTCATTTGCTGAAAGTCCATGTGTTGGAGAAAGTAAGAGACTTGAGAATGGTGGACAATGTCTGAAAGAAAGGACAGACGGTGTGCAGAGGTGGCAGGTGATAACAGCAACGGGGAAGATGACTGTAAGGGTAGGCGCAGCATGCCCAGCATTTACAGAGGGTGGAAAAATACTCCTCTGGAACATGAACCCACTTCCAGCCCTGAGGTACTTAGAGAATTAGGAAATATGCTACTTCTATTAAAAGGGCTGTAACGAAAGTAGTATTCCACATGGGAATTTAGGGTTAGTTATGAGCAGAAAGTGCAAGGAAGATACTTTTGAGAATGTAGAAGAATTATTTATCATAGGGCTGGGGTTTCTGAAGAGTAAAGTGAAGATTTTGGGAATTTGGGAAGGATTTGGACAGAGATTAAGTCAGGAAGGAGAAAACACAGAAATACACAGACCAACAAAATATTCTACAATTTTTAACCTGTGAAGGTGTATTGAAAAATAAAGACTAAAAAGTAGATTGACCTGTAGTTGTTGAGGAAAGAGTGTGCTTAGGAACTGGCCATCATTCTGTAAGTGACAGGGAGCCAGTAAACTCCTTTCTGTTGGTGTAACTTTCACCATCAGGATTGAGCTTTAGTAAAATAGCTGCCATGTGGAAGTTGGCATGGAGAGAGAGAGAAATTGGAGGCAAGAAGGAAACAAATAAGCTAGTGTAGTGACCTAGGTGAGAAATGACATGAGTCTAATCTACACAAATGACCAGGGATAGAAATGAGGTGATGGAGTAAACTGGATAAATGACATACCCTTGATTGGCAATCAACTAAACTGCTTGATTTGTCAAACTATACTGGAAAGGTCATAATTCCTGACCTCATGTTTGTAAACCAAAAAGTGTCTGAGACAGGTCTCAATCAATTTAGAAAGTTTATTTTGCCAAGGTTAATGACCTTGTCAGGAGGCAAATCTGTGCTTTCTCCAAAGATAATTTTAAGAGCTTCATTATTTAAAGGGAAAGTGCAAAAATTGGAGAATAAGAAATAAATTGTTAGAAGGTATGGATAGATAAGAGACAAACAGTTCCACTGTTTTGAGTCTTTGATCAGTCTTTCACCAGATACACAATTTACATGTGAGAAGGAGGTAGAGGAATAGTCACTTATGCCCTCATCTAGCTCAGTGAATCTGCATTTTACATCAGAGGAAGGATTTAGATATATATTTGTCTCAGGTGAGCAGAGGGGGGATACAGTTCTGTCCTTTGTCACCCACCTGTGAAGATAAGCTATCAATTTACATTGTCAGAGTAAAATTCAACAGAACTGTTTTAGGGTAAAGCTCTTGGAGCCCATAATTTCCTAGTGGGTAAATTGTAAGGGACATAAGGGACGTATGTAGCTTTTTAATCTTTGTAGCTGTCTTATTTAGAAACAAAATTGGCAGGTTTGCCTAACACAATTCCCAGCTTGACTTTTTCCTTTGGCTTAGTGATTTTGGGGTCCCGAGATTTATTTTCCTTTCACATGATTTTCACTATTCCCACTCCAACTTCATCCTTCCCCATGTGCCCCCAGATATCTTTCTGAGCCATAGAGAATTAATGTTAAAAGGAACAGCACATTTCCTGACATTCATAAAACTAGGGAAGAGGAATAGAACACAATTGCATAATTATCATTGCACAATCACAACTGGAACTGATTCTTCCAGCTTGAAAATGGCTTTTGGTTTCCTCTGGTGACATTTTCAGACCTTCATTATAAGTGAAGAACCTTGGTAACCATGTCATACATTTTTCCATGGCCTGAAACATATCCATTTAATGAGAAGATGACCTTTATTTATCTACAAAATGTGAAACCATTAGCTGTTAACCAAACATACAGAGTGAGGTTGAGACAGTAACTTGGGACTTTGAATCTCAGAGTTTAGATTCTTTTCTAAACAACATTTGGACAAAGTGAACAAAAATTTTTTCTATTACTAAGGATTTTGATATAAAAAGACACATCATAATTCCATAGTTGAGTGTGTATAATAGATTTTATAACTGTTTACTAATATTCAGTGCCCCATCTGGAAGAAAAATTTGTATTTATCTGACCCTTAGGTTTGGCCATGTGACTTGCTATGGCCGAAGAGATATAATGGCAGTGGCATGCATGTCCTCTTCAGGTGGAAGTTTAAGAACCGGTGCACTTTTTTGGCCACACTGTCTCTACACATTGCCTCAGCAGTGGGTAATTTAGATTGCGTCCACTCTCTCAGGCTAGGTCTCTGGGTGAGGACAAAGTGACAGAAAGCAGAGCCCTCAACTGGCACATGAGGGAAATGTATTATAAGCAAGAAACAAACTTTGCTGCTTTAGGCCACAGAGATGTAGGGTGGTTTGTTATCACAGTGTAATCAAACTATCTCAATTTGTTAAGGGTATGTGTCTACTGCACACATGTATTGCATATCTAGAATAATTTTTACAAGAAAGAAATACTGAAGGGAAAGGTAGTGTGGGTGTAATGAGAAAAAACTGGTAGAAAACAGTCTTTAAATTGTCACTAGAAATTGGTGAAAAAACTCACTGTTCTTTTTTGTTTAACTATATACTGCTATAAAAATGATCAAATATTTTGTTTTAAGTGCTTGGGGATGGAGAAGGTGGAGAAATTGGAAGTACAAAATAATAAATGTAGAAAGAAAGGGAAAGTTCTCCAGATTTTCTAAAAACCTCAAAGAAAAGTTAACTAACAGGAATGCCTCTAACTGCAGAGACCAGAATAACAGTTGGGAGAGTATTTTTGTGATTCCTTGACTGGAATTAGCCTCTAGGTGTGTACCTCACCATGCAATCACATCTTAGAGGACCATTCCAACACTTAGAATATTGGAAAAGTCTATCAGATCTGCTTGTAGTGTGATGGCCAAAGACTGGCTAGAACTCAAGAAACTTCATAAAGAGCCTTTCTCCAAGGTGCTTAAGACTTTATCATGTCGATACATGTCTTTTTAGTTAGAAAGAATTTGTTCTGTGTCTCTTGTTGTGTTCTTCAAAGTGAAATGTGTAATGTGAATTAAACAGTCTGATGAGAAACAAGTCTACCAAGAGGATAAAATCAAGACCTTACTTTAGTGTTACTTTGAAAAAAGTAAGCAAGAGTTGTTTCACCTGATTCATGAAATTTGTTTATTTTTCATTGCTTTGCACATGTGTTTGTGGAAGGGGCTCCAAGAAATTGGACATAATGTAATTGACCAGCAATGTACCAGGCAACTGTTTCCAGGGATTTCAGAGGGTTTTAAAAATTTCATTGCTTGAGAAACTTGGCATCCATGATTCAGTGCCATAGATCTAGTATCAGCTTTTTCTCTATGTAGGAAGTATTTGTTTCCACAAACAGGGGTAACAACATTCCTTTTAACACAATTATCAGAATAGAATAAATCTGCGTAAAGGAACCAACATCTTGGTAAGAAGCACTTAGGTTTTCTGAACAGCTATGCAGTTAATGTGGTTTGCGTCTGTGTCCCCACCCAAATCTCATCTCAAACTGTAATCCCCACACGTCAGGGGAGGGACCTGGTGAGAGGTGATTGGATGGTGGGAGGGGATTTTCCCCATGTTTTTCTCTTAATAGTGAGTGAGTTCTCATGAGATCTGATGATTTAAAAGTGTGGCACTTCCCCTCTTGCTCTCTTTCTCTCCTGCCGCCATGTAAGACGTGCTTGCTTCCCCTTCACCTTCTGCCATGATTGTAAGTTTCCTGAGGCCTCCCCAGTCATGTAGAACTGTGAGTCAATTAAACTTGTTTTCTTTGTCAATTACTCAGTGTCAGGTAGTTCTTTATAGCAGTGTAAAAGCAGACTAAAAGGCAGTCTTACAGAGGCATGGTCAGGATTTACTGACAATACCAGAAAGAGGGAAAAACTTACAAATACTGATTGATAAAAAAAAAAAATCAATACTTGAAGACTTATTTTGGAACAAGCACATAAACAAAAACCAAGACTTAGTTTATCATTATCTATAAAAGCAGGTGAACAATAACCATACTGTTTAGATGGGGAGATAGGGAAGTGAAAAAAAAAAACCAAACAAATTTTATCTTCAGCTTAGCTAGGACAGCACTCCAGACGTGTGTATATAATTTGCCTACTAATCACTTCCACTTAGATGTTTAAGTGGCATCTAAACTTATATGACCCAATTGCACTCTTGTTCTTCCTCGTTCCTTATCCTGCTGTGATGGTTAACTTTATGTGTCAACCTAACTGGGTTGCAGAATGCACAGATAGCTGGTAAAACATTGTTTCTGGGTGTGTGTGTGAGGGTGTTTCCAGAAGAGATTATAATTTGAATCTGTAGACTGAATAAGGAGAATCCACCCTCACCAATGTGAGTGCACATCATCCAGTCTTTTGAGGGCCTGAATAGAACAAAAGGTTAGAGGAAGGATAAATTCACTCTTGTCTGGAGCTGTGATTTTCATCTCCTTTTGCCCTTGGATAGCAGTGCTTCTGGCTCTCAGGCCTTTAACTTTTAGGATTTAACACTATTCCTCTCCTTCCCCTACCCAAAGCTTTCGGCCTCGGACTGAATAACATTATCAACTTTCCTGGTTCTCCAGCTTGCAAACAGCATATTGAGAATCATCTCAACCTCCATAATCACATGAGCCAATTCTCATAATAAATCCTCTCTTGTCTATCTATCTCTATCTCCTCTCTATCTCTATCATCTATATCTATATCTCCCACTGGTTCTATTTCTCTGGGGAACATTGACTCATGCCTGCTTTTCTTAGTCTTCCACACCTCAGGATATTGAAACTTCATCCTTCCAGCTTCTTAGGCCAAAAACCTTGTAGTCATGTTTGATTCTCTTCTTTCTCTCATATTCTACATTCAATACATTGGTAAACTCGGTGAGCTTTATTTTAGATATATATCAAGAATCTGACCACTTACCACTACCTCCATTGTTATCACTAAACCATCACCAGTCTCCTGAACCAAGCAAGAACCGCCGCTCGTTTCCCCCTTCCCAATCTTGTCCTCTTAGTGATTCTTTTTCACAAAACAACCCACAGGATTTTTAAAAATTTTCTAAACATAATTTTAAAGTTTTTTTTTAAATAAAGTACACATAGACATAAACAGTTACATAATTTCACAAGGTTGTTACTGCAATAGCAGCCCCTTACAACCCTCACCACTCCATCTATGTAGCATCTCAGAGGCAGCTATTTTGAACTCCAATTGATTGGTATTGGCCACATTTCATTAAATCAACAATGCCAGTGATTCTATGATGCAACGAATGCTGCCAGTAAAACTATGGTACACCATGAGTTGAAACATATCCTGATTATAGAGATGTTGAAATGTAAAAAAAAAAAAAAAAAAAAAGTGTGTCTCAGAATTGATAAAGTATGGCATTTTTATTTCTTTGAATAACATGCTTATATATAGGTGTGTATGTATATTTACACATACTTTTGTACCTATAGATGATATATATTACATATATTATGTATAATATAAATTATATAATGTAAATGTAATATATGTTAGGCATATTATTAAGGTTACATATACTTATGTATATATTTCTTTATTCTTAAGCTTAGACATTAAATGTTAACTTCCCATTATGGAACATGAAGGTCTACTATGCTTTTATTTATATATTTATTTATTTTTAAATCCAACACCTAATTTATTTTTTATTTTTTCTTAGAATTTTTTATATTACATTTTCAATATCAGAGTATTTTTAGACACTAAAATATATTTTAGTCCTTTCAGATTTCCAAAATTTTACCTATATCTCAGGATGATTCTCTTTTCATTCTTTATAAATCTTTTTAAAATTATTATTATACTTTAAGTTCTGGGATACATGTGCAGAACGTGCAGGTTTGTTACATAGGTATACACATGCCATGGTAGTTTGCTGCATCTGTCAACCCATCATCTACATTGGGTATTTATCCTAATGCTATCCCTCCCCTACTCCCTCACCCCCCAACAGGCCCCAGTATGTGATGTTCCCCTCCCTGTGTCCATGTGTTCTTATTGTCCAACTCCCACTTATGAGTGAGAACATGCAGTGTTTGGTTTTCTGTTCCTTTGTTAGTTTGCTAAGGATGATGGTTTCCAGCTTCATCCATGTCCCTGCAAAGGACATGAACTCATCCTTTTTTATGGCTGCAAAGTGTTCCATGGCGTATATGTGCCACATTCTCTTTATCCAGTCTATCATTGATGGACATTTGGGTTGGTTCCAAGTCTTTGCTATTGTGAACAGTGCCGCAGTAAACATACATGTGCATGTGTCTTTACAGTAGAATAATCCTTTGGTTATATACCCAGTAATGGGATTGCTGGGTCAAATGATATTTTGGTTCTAGATCCTTGAGGAATCACCACACAGTCTTCCACAATGGTTGATCTAATTTACACTCCCACCAACAGTGTAAAAGTGTTTCTCTTTCTTCACATCCTCTCCAGCATCTGTTGTTTCCTGACTTTTTAATAATCACCATTCTAACTGGCATGACATGGTATCTCATTGTGGTTTTGATTTGCATTTCTCTAATGACCAGTGATGAAGAGCTTTTTTTCATGTTTGTTGGCCACATACATGTCTTCTTTTCAGAAGTGTCTGTTCATATCCTTTGCCCAGTTTTTAATGGGGTTGTTTTTTTCTTGTAAATTAGTTTAAGTTCCTTGCAGATTCTGGATAGTAACCCTTTGTCAGATGAATAGATTGCAAAAATTTTCTCCCATTCTGTAGGTTTCCTGTTCACTATGATGATAGTTTCTTTTGCTGTGGAGAAGCTCTTTAGTTTAATTGGATCCCATTTGTCAATTTTGGCTCTTCTTGCCATTGCTTTTGGTGTTTTAGTCATGAAGTCTTTGCCCATGACTATGTCCTCAATGGGATTGTCTAGGTTTTCTTCTATGGTTTTTTATGGTTTTAGGTCTTATGTTTAAGTCTTTAATCCATCTTGAGTTAATTTTTGTATTAGGTGTAAGGAAGTGGTCCGGTTTCAGCTTTCTGCATATGGCTAGCCAGTTTTCCCAACACCATTTATTAAATAGGGAATCCTTTCTCCATTGCTTGTTTTTTGTCAGGTTTGTCAAAGATCAGATAGTTGTAGATGTGTAGCATTATTTCTGAGGCCTCTGTCTGTTCCATTGGTTCATATATCTGATTTGGTACCAGTACCATACTGTTTTGATTGTTGTATACTTGTAGTATAGTTTGAAGTCGGGTAGCTTGATGCCTCCAGCTTTGTTCTTTTTGCTTAGGATTGTCATGGCTATATGGGCTCTGTTTTGGTTCCATATGAAATTTGAAGTAGTTTTTTCTAATTCTGTGAAGAAAGTCAATGGTAGCTCGATGGGGATAGCATTGAATCTATAAAATACTTTGGGCAATATGCCATTTTCATGATATTGATTCTTCCTATCTATGAAAATAAAATGTTTTTCCATTTGTTTGTGCCTTCTCTTATTTCCTTAAGCAGTGGCTTGTAGTTCTCCTTGAAGTGGTCCTTCACATCCCTTGTAAGTTGTATTCCTAGGTATTTTATTCCCTTTGTAACAATTGTGAATGGGACTTCACTTATGATTTGGCTCTCTGTTGTCTATCATTGGTGTGTAGGAATGCTTGAGATTTTTGCACATTGATTTTGTATCCTGAGACCTTGCTGAAGTTGCTTATCAGCTGAAGGAGATTTTGGGTTGAGACAATGGAGTCTTCTAAATATACAATCATGTCATCTGCAAACAGAGACAATTTTACTTCCTCTCTTCCTATTGGAACACCCTTTATTTCTTTCTCTTACCTGATTGCCCTGGCCAGAACTTCCTATACTATGTTGAATAGGAGTGGTGAGAGAGGGCATCCTTGTCTCGTGCAAGTTTTCAAAGGGAATGTCTCCAGCTTTTGCCCATTCAGTATTATATTGGCTGTGGGTCTGTCATAAATAGCTCTTATTATTTTGAGATACCTACCTAGTTTATTGAGAGTTTTTAGCATGAAGAGGTGTTGAATTTTATCAAAGACCTTTCCTGCATCTATTGAGATAATCATATGGTTTTTGTCATTGGTTCTGTTTATGTGATGGATTACATTTATTGATTTGCGTATGTTGAACCAGCCTTGCATGTCAGGGATGACGCTGACTAAATCATGATGGAAGAGGTTTTTGATGTGCTGCTCTATTCAGTTTGCCAGTATTTTATTGAGGATTTTCACATCAATGTTCATCAGGGATATTGGCCTGAAATTTTCATTTTTTGTTGTGTCTCTGCCAGATTTTGGTATAAGGATAATGCTGCCCTCATAAAATGAGTTAACAGGAGTCCTTCTTTTTCTATTGTTTGGAATAGTTTCAGAAAGAATGGTACCATCTCCTCTTTGTACCTCTGGTAAAAGTTGGCTGTGAATCATCTGGTCCTGGGCTTTTCTTGGTTGGTAGGCTGTAAGTTACTGCCTCAATTTCAGAACTTGTTATTGTTCTATTCAGGGATTCTAGTTCTTCTTGGTTTAGTCTTGAAAGGGTTTATGTTTCCAGGAAGTTATCCATTTCTTCTGGCTTTTCTAGTTTATTTGCATAGAGGTGTTTATAGTATTCTCTGATGATAGTTTGTATTTCTGCAGAATCAATGGTGATATCCCCTTTATCATTTTTTAATTGTGTCTATTTGATTCTTCTCTCTTTTCTTCTTTATTAGTCTGGCTAGCATTCTATCTATTTTGTTGATCTTTTCAAAAAACCAGCTCCTGGATTTATTGATTTTTTTGAAGGATTTTTTGTGTCTCTATCTCCTTCATTCTGCTCCGATCTTAGTTATTTCTTGTCTTCTTCTAGCTTTTGAATATGTTTGCTCTTGCTTCTCTAGTTCTTTTAATTGTGATGTTAAGGTGTTGATTTGAGATCTTTCCCACTTTCTCCTGTGGGCATTTAGTGCTATAAATTTCCCTCTAAACACTGCTTTAGCTGTGTTCCTGAGATTCTGGTACCTTGTGTCTTTGTTCTCATTGGTTTCAAAGAACTTACTGATTTCTGCCTTAATTTTGTTATTTACCCAGTAGCCATTCAGGAGCAGGTTGTTCATTTTCCATTCAGTCATGTAGCTTTGAGTGAGTTTCTTAATTCTGAGTTCTAATTTGATTGCACTGTGGTCTAAGAGACTGTTATGATTTCCGTTTTTTTGCATTTGCTGAGGATTGTTTTACTTCCAATTATGTGGTCAGTTTTACAATAAGTGTGATGTGGTGCTGAGAAGAATGTATATCCTGTTGATTTGGGGTGGAGAGTTCTGTAGATGTCTATTAGGTCTGCTTGGTCCAGAGCTGAGTTCAAGACCTGGATATCCTTGTTAATTTTCTATCTCGTTGATCTGTCTAATATTGACAGTGAGGTGTTAAAGTCTCCCACTATAATTATATGGGAGTCTAAGTCTCTTTGTAGGTCTCCAAGAACTTGCTTTGTGAATCTGGGTGCTCCTTTATTGGGTGCATATATATTTAGGGTAGTCAGCTCTTCTTGTTGCATTGATCCCTTTACCATTATGTAATGTTCTTCTTTGTCTTTTTTGATCTTTGTTGGTTTAAAGTCCATTTTATCAAAGACTAGGATTGCAACCTCTGCCTTTTTTGCTTTCCATTTGCTTGGTAAATCTTCCTCCATCCCTTTATTTTGAGCCAGTGTGTGTCTTTGCATGTGAGGTGGGTTTCCTGAATACAGCACACCAATGGATATTGACTATTTATCCAATTTGCCAGTCTGTGTCTTTTAACTGGGGCATTTAGTCCATTTACATTTAACATTAATATTGTTATATGTGAATTTTCTCATGTTATTATGATGCTTGCTGGTTATTTTGCCCATTAGGTGATGCAGTTTCTTCATAGTGTCAGTGGTCTTTATAATTTGTATGTTTTTGAAGTGGCTGGTACCTGTTTTTCCTTTCCATATTTAGTGCTTCCTTCAGGAACTCTTGTAAGGCAGGCCTAGTGGTGACAAAATCTCTCGGCATTTGCTTTTCTGTAAAAGATTTTATTTCTCCTTTGCTTTTGAAGCTTAGTTTAGCTGGATATGAAATTCTGGGTTGCAAATTCTTTTCTTTAGGAATGTTGAATATTGCCCCCCACTGTCTTCTGGCTGGTAGGATTTCTGCAGAGTGATCCACTGTTAGTCTGATGGGCATCCCTTTGTGGGTAACCCGACCTGTCTGGCTGCCCTTAACATTTTTTCCTTCATTTCAACCTTGGTGAATCTGACAATTATGTGTCTTAAGGTTGCCCTTCTTGAAGAGTATCTTTGTAGTGTTCTCTGTATTTCCTGAATTTGAATGTTGGCCTGCCTTGCTAGGTTGGGGAATTTGCCAGGATATTCCTGAATGGCATCCTGAAGAGTGTTTTCCAACTTGGTTCCATGCCCCCCACAACTTTCAGGTACACCAATCAAATGTAGGTTTGGTCTTTTCACATAATCCCATATTTCTTGGAGGTTTTATTCATTCCTTTTCATTCTTTTTTCTCCAATCTTGTCATTATTTTATTTTATTATTTATTTCATTAAGCTGATCTTTAATCTCTGGTATCCTTTCTTCTGCTTGATCAATTCAGCTATTGATACTTTTGTATGCTTCATGAAGTTCTTGTGCTGTGTTTTTCAGCTCCATCAGGTCATTTATGTTCTCCCCTAAACTGGTTATTCTAGTTAGGAATTCCTCTAACCTTTTTTCAAGGTTCTTAGCTTCCTTGCATTAGGTTAGAACATACTCCTTTAGCTCAGAGGAGTTTGTTATTACCCACCTTCTGAAGCCTACTTCTGTCAATTCATCAAACTCATTCTCTGTCCAGTTTTGTTCCCTTGCTGGCAAGATGTGATCTTTTGGAGGAGAAAAAGTGTTCTGGTTTTTGGAATTTTCAGCCTTTTTGTGCTGGTTTGTCCTCACCTTTGTGGATTTATCTACCTTTGGTCTTTGATGTTGATGACCTTCAGATGGAGTCTCTGTGTGGACGTCCTTTTTCTTGATGTTGATGCTATTGCTTTCTGTTTGTTAGTTTTTTTTTTCTAACAGTCAGGTCCCTCTGCTGCAGGTTTGCTGGAGTTTGCTGGAGGACTGCAGACCCTGTTTGCCTGGGTATCACCAGCAGAGGCTGCAGAACAGCAAAGATTGCTGCCTGTTCCTTCCTCTGGAAACTTCATCCCAGAAGGGCACCAGCCAGATGCCAGGCAGAGCGCTCCTGTATGAGGTGTCTGTCGACATTGACTCCTGCTGGGAGGTATTTCCCAGTCAGGAGGCACAGGGATCAGGGACCCACTTGAGGAGACAGTCTGTCCCTTAGCAGAGCTCAAGCGCTGTGCTGGGTCGACCGCTGCTCTCCTCAGAGCCAGCAGGCAGAAACATTTAAATCTGCTGAAGCTGCACCCACAGCCACTCCTTCCCACAGGTGCTCTGTCCCAGAGACATGGGAGTTTTCTATAAGCCCCTGATTGGGGCTGCTGCCTTTCCTTTAGAGATGCCCTGCCCAGAGGGAAGGAATCTAGAGAGGCAGTCTGGCTACAGCAGCTTTGCTGAGCTGTGGTAGGCTCTGCCCTGTTTGAACTTCCCAGTGGCATTGTTTACACTGTGAAGGGAAAATCGCCTACTCAAGCCTCAATAATGGAGGACACCCCTTCTCCCACCCAGCTTGAGTGTCTCCGGTCAACTTCAGACTGCTGTGCTGGCAGCGAGGATTTCAAGCCAGTGGATCTCAGCTTGCTGTGTTCCATTGGGGTGTGATCCACTGAGCTAGAACACTTGGCTCCCTGGCTTCAGCCCCCTTTCTAGGGGAGTGAATGATTCTGTCTCACTGGATTCCAGGTGCCACTGGGGTATGAAACAAAACTCCTGCAGCTAGCTCGTGTCTGCCCAAACAGCCGCCCAGTTTTGTGCTTGAAACCCAGGGCCCTGGTGGTGTAGGCACCCAAGGGAGTCTCCTGGTCTGCAGGTTGCAAAGACCATGAGAAAAGGGTAGTGTCTGAGCCAGAGTGCACCATCTCTCAAGGCACAGTCATTCATGGCTTTCTTTGGCTAGGGGAGGGAGTGTCCTGACCCCCTGTGCTTCCCATGTGAGGCAATGCCCCACCCTGCTTCAGCTAACCCTCATTTGTGGACTGCACCCACTGTCTAACCAGTCCTAATGAGATGAGCTGGGTTCCTCAGTTGGAAATGCAGAAATCACCCACCTTCTGTGTTGATCTCACTGGGAGCTGTAGACAAGAACTGTTCCTATTCTGCCATCTTGCTGGCCACACCCTTCTAGTATGCTTTTATAACATCTTCCTCATTGTCCTCCTTGCCCACTTATATAATTTGATTATATAAGTATCCAACATTTTCATAGTCTAATTATGCAAACATATTGATAACTGAACCTTATAGTATTCTTTAATTACTTCTCTTCCCCCGCCTTTCCTTCACTTCCCTTTCTGCTTTTCCTTGGGGTTACTAATTACCATTTTTTAAAAATTTGTTTAAGTTGCTATAGAATTGGCTGGGCATGGTAGCTCATGCCTGTAATCCCAGCACTTTGGGAGGCTGGGGTAGGTGGATCACCTGAGGTCAGGAGTTTGAGACAAGCCTGGCCAACCTGGTGAAACCTTGTCTCTACTAAAAATACAAAAGTTAGCTAGGTGTGGTGACACATGCCTTGCAATCCCAGCTACTTGGGAGGCTGAGGCAGGAGAATCACTCCCAGGAGGCAGAGGTTGCAGTGAGCCAAGATTGTGCCATTGCACTCCAGCCTGGGTGTTAAGAGTGAAACTCTGTCTCAAAAAGAAAAAAATTCTCTCAAACTTACTTTCCCATGTATAAGTCTCAGACATATTCAGTTCTTCCTCTCAGAGCCTTCTGCTTCACTCCAATAGGAAGTGGCTGATTTCTCAGCCTGCTGCAGAGTTGTGAGCTTGGTATTTCTGTCCACTATCTTTCTGGGATTCTTATTTTCTCTCTCAACAAGCTCCAGTTCTTTGGATCCTATGTTTTCTTAGATTGCACCCTCATATTAAGAGAGTATCTATTATATTACTTTTCTGAAAAGGTGTGCAAAGTAATGGTTTTGAAACCTTGCATGTCTAAAAATAATTTCCTTCTACCCACACCCTTAATTGGCTAGGTATGAAATTTAAAGCTGGAAAGAATTTCTCTTAGTGTTTAGAAAGTGTTACTCCATTTTGTTCCTAAAGCCCAATATTGCTGTTGCATAAAGCCTGTTTTCTCACCTTTTTGAAAGTGTTCTTTTCTTTGTGGTCAGAATTCTGAAACTTTACAATGATTTGTCAATAATCACTTCAATTATTTAATTGATTATTTCATCCATGCATCTTCAGTATTCTATATCTCTTTTTAGATGTGAATGTTGACCTTATAGACTATTGTTTTTATCTGTTTATTTTATATATTTTTCTATTTCTGATTTCTCATATTTTTGTTTAATTTTCTATGATTTTATATCTTTTAGTTACTTCTTGATGGATTATGTAACTTTCTTATTGAGTTTTTAGTTGTTTTATTCTCCAAGTTTGCTTTTTAACATTTATAAGAATTTCTTCTCTTCTCTCTCTGAAAATACCACACATTTTTGGAGTTTTCTTCTCCTTGTGAAGTCTTTGTTTCTTCTAAGTTATTGTTTGTGCTTGTTGCCTTTGTCTTCTAACCTTCAGATTCATGGCTGAAGGTTGGAAGATCTGGCAGCCTTTAGCTGCCTCTTCATATTTAACTATGGAGCACCAAAAAGCTTTTTCAGGAGGTTTGTAGCAGGAATTCACTCTGACATGATCTGGCCCTCAGGTGACTCTTTGTCTCTTTATTCTGTTTTATTTCCCTTCTAAGCTCTCTTCCCTGTATGACCCACTATGGTTTTATCCCTTAAACTGTTTATTTTTGTCTTCAATTAGAATGTAAGGTCAATGAAAACAGGTTTTATTTTTGTTCACTGTTATATCCCCAATGTCTAACAACTATGGCTTGCACATAGTCATTGCTCAATAAAAATGTATGTAATGAATTAGGTTAAATAATATGAAATTTCTGCTATTCATCTGGTTTTGAACTTCAAAATGGAAATTTCATACATTTCAAGCTAAATAAAACAGGATCCGAATGGCTAAGGATTATCACCATTTTCCTTGTGATAAGAAACTCATTATAGGAGGTATTAATATATTTTATAGTTTACTATATATAAGTAATTTAACAAATAGTAAATGGAGAAATGCAAGCTCCGAGAAGTTAAATGTCTTGCTGACTTGCCTAAGATTACACAATATTAGGCAGTACTGTAGTAGAACCAGGACCAGAATTTTGTATGTACCAGGCACTGTTAGATATTCTTAGTATAAAACTGTGACTATAATAGACTTCTAGGGAAGGGACAGCAGAGGGTAGGGAGTTGGGGAGGAATAACATGGGGAGAAATGCCAGATATAGGTGATGGGAAGGCAGCAAACCACACTGCCATGTGTGTACCTATGCAACAATCTTACATGTTCTTCAAGTGTACCCCAAAACCTAAAATGCAAAAAAAAAAAAATAGAAAAAAAAAGTAAAAAAAAAAAAAGAATGGAACACAGGCTGAAGACTGTTCTCTACAATCTTAGAAGCAGGAAAAAAAATACTCAAACTTACCTTCTTTGGTGGAAGCAAGTGGAAACTCCAGAAAAATTAAAGTACTCTTCATTGTCATGGAAGCAAGAAAACTCGCCTTCCTTATTGGAAGAGAGCAAAACTCCAGAAAAGGAGGTTAATTTTATTTTTTTTTAGAACAGCAAAATGAAACTTAGATTTTACACTGCATCTGAGAGATTCTCTGGAA
Organism: Cacajao melanocephalus; assembly: GCA_963573385.1. Taxonomy (NCBI): domain Eukaryota; kingdom Metazoa; phylum Chordata; class Mammalia; order Primates; family Pitheciidae; genus Cacajao; species Cacajao melanocephalus. Next base: position 38,894 of record CAUYLG010019803.1, read on the forward strand.
TGGGGAAGCTCTTCGACCTCAGCAGATTGTCCTAATGGTTTGAGCAATAAAGAGCCCAAACTGGTAACAAGCGCTGATAGAAGATTTGTGAAAACTCAGGGCACCTCCACGCTGGGTCTTTTCCATTGATCACCAATTTGTAAACCAAAAGATATGTGAGACAGGTCTCAAGTTAGAGATTTATTTTGCCAAGGTTAAGGATCGTGACCTGTGACACAGTCTGAGAAGGTGCTGAGAACATGTGCCCAAGGTGGTTCAGTTACAGCTTGATTTCATGCATTTTAGGGAGTCTCCCAACTTGAATAGATGCCTCTCTCAGCATAGGGTATTTCAAAGAAATCTGAAAAACTAGTTTAGACCATGATGGGAATTGGGGTTGGACATGCCTCATTATACCTTCTCCCTTTTGGAGTTTAGATAAAACTGACCAATCCTTGTCGTTATGGTAGAGATCCTAAGATTGCTTCCAAGACAGTGGAGAGCAGTTTAACTCCTTTCTGGAGTTTCTGCTTACTTCCATCAAGGAAGGCAAGTGTGAGGTTTTTTCCTGCTTCTAAGATTATAGAGAGCAGTCTTCAGCCTGTGCCCCATTCCTAGATAAGTTGCTGAATTGGAGGTTGGGCTACTCCAGTCTGACTCTGGTATAATATCACATGACAGATAGCGAGCCCTGAAGAAAATCAAAGTATTTTATCCCCAAATATATTTACTCAACATATTTTTTAATAACCCTGAAAACCTATCTCTCATGGGGGAAATTTACATTCTTTAGAGAATCTTCTTCCTTAAAGAATTCTTTCCAAAGAGTCTGATATCTTTTAATGTCCACTAAAAGACATTCACATCTATCTCTTTGACACCTGCTACTTGGAGTCTTCATCTACATGACAATAACCTCAGCCTCCATAATCTCCTACTTACCTTAACTTAAACTAACTTCATTTCTTTATGAAGAGCTTGAGTCTTCCAATGAATTGCCAACCAAGAAATCTTTAAATCCACCTATGACCTGGAAGCTCTCTGCTTCAAAATGTCTCATCTTTCCAGGCCGAACCTATGTATATCTCAGGTTTACTGATATATGTCTTTGTCTGTAACTTCTGTCTCCCTAAAATGTATAAAATCAAGCTGTAACCATACTGCTTTGGCCACATGGTCTCAGGTCTTCCTGAGGTTTTGTCACGGGTCATGATCCTTAACCCTGGCAAAATAAACCTCTAAATTGACTAAGACAGGTCTCAGATACATTGTGGTTTACAATATAAATGTAAGCAAGTGTATAATTTAAAGGGAATACCTTGTATATGTGGTGAGATGTGTAAACAAAATACCAAGGCTTTCAACACAAATTATATACCTCGTAGTTAATTATTTATGTATGAATGAAAGTGTGTGCAAATGCCATGCATGACTATTTCCAACACCTTTTCAATTTTCACTATGTTTGAGCATCAAAGTAAACTTTGGAAACATAAGATTTTCCTTGCTTGTTCAATAATCTCATTTCTTATTCATGTTTCAGATAGAACAAAACTGCCAAACCTTCCCTTTGAAAGCCATTTTTCAGAGAAATGACCTTTCAATATTGTGTGAATTTCTGACTTTTGCAGTCAATAATAAACTTTTAAAGGCTTTCTTGGAATATAACACATTTTCTTGTTTTGGACAAGAACCCAAATATTATATTACATTCACCTAAAATTTGCCTGGCTCTTTCAACTGCATGAGAATGGTTACTTCTGTGGTTTATTTTATTAGTATACTATTTGTTGACAGCTCTTTCTTACATGGGACCAATGATGGTTTTTGAGTAGTTCATACTGAGGATATATTGGAACTTAATCTTTATTGTCTCTTTTGATTTAACAGCGACTGCTGAGGAACTTTAGTGTTATCCCTGTCACTTGTCAAGGTATCTATTCTGCATTCTGCCATTACTTGGATTTTTCATCAGGTATGAATCACCTAGTTTCCCTATACTCCAGTTTCTCTCAAAACAAAGTGAAATTGAATAAGTTTCTTCGTAGGACTTTTAGGACTAAGACCTTTTCCTGGCAATGTCTTTCAGGCCACTTTAATGAGTATGACCTAAGTTTAAATTTCAGATTCTCCAGCAGAATTTTATAAGAGGACATCTTAATGGGAATAAAAAGTAAATAAAATTGTGAACACCTATTCATAGAGCAATAGCTAATTAAATTGTACTGCTATTATAGAATGCTGCTTTAAAATAACATTTATTGCTGTTGAGAAATGTTTGTAACTCCCAAACATTAGAAGCATTATAGTAAAATGTAAGTGCATCAATCACAGCACATTCTGTGGCAAAAAGAATTATTTTGCTATTCTGATTCTTCTCCCTAAATTAGGATTGATAATAAAGTTTATTCCAAGAGAAAAAAAATGTGTCTTCAATAGCATTTTGTAAATGTGCTTTCTGCAGTACAAATTCTGTAAAAGATTAATTGGTGTTCTACTGTTAAAGGGTTCTAGGGCCAATAAGTTTGAGAAATAAGTCAAATGATATTAAATAGGAGTTTCTTTACTGTACTTTAGGTTCTGGGGTACATGCGCAGATCATGCAGGATTGTTGCATATGTACTTACATGGCAATGTGGTTTGCTGCCTCCATCCCCCCGACACCTATATCTGGCATTTCTTCCCATGTTATCCCTCCCCAACTTCCCCTTCCCCCAGCTGTCCCTCCTTTAGCACCCCCCAGGAGACCCCAGTGTGTGATGCTCCCCTCCCTGTGTCCATGTGTACTCATTGTTCAACACCTGCCTATGAGTGAGAACGTGCAGTGTTTGATTTTCTATTCTTGTGTCAGTTTGCTGAGAATTATGGTTTCCAGATTCATCCATGTCCCTACAAAGGACATGAACTCATCATTTTTTATAGCTGCATAGTATTCCATAGTGTATATGTGCCACATTTTCCTTGTCCAATCTATCATTGATGGGCATTTGGGTTGGTTCTAGGTCTTTGCTATTGTAAACAGTGCCGCAATGAACATACGTGTGCATGTGTCTTTATAATAGAACGATTTATAATCCTTTGGGTATATACCCAGTAAATTACAAGATACTCCAGAACTTTTTTTGTTTTTTGAGTTGGAATTTCTCTCTTCTTGCCTAGGCTGGAGTGCAATGGCACAATGTCAGCTCACTGCAACCTCCACTCCCTGGGTTCAAGCCATTCTCCTGTGTCATCCTCCCAAGTAGCTTGGATTACAGGTGCCCCCCCACCATGCCCAGCTAATTTTTTGTATTTTTAGCAGAGACAGGGTTTCACCATATTGGCCAGGCTGGTCTCAAACTCCAGACCTCAAGTAATCCACCTGCCTCGACCTCCCAAACTGCTCGGATTACAGGCATGGGCCACTGTGCCCGGCCTGATACACCAGAACTTTTAATGTATTGGTAGTCATTGTAGAACTTAAAGAGGGGAAAATAGCTTATATTGTAATGAAATCCAATTATGTCACCTTTTTTTTCATCATTAGTACATTTTATGTTCTGTCCAATAAATCTCTGCCTACTGTAAGATTGTGAAGATTTTCTCCTATGCTTTTTTTAAAAGAAGTTTATCATTTTTAGCTTTTGTATTTAGGTCTGTGAACCATTTTTAGTTAACTTTAAGTATAATGTAAGTTGGAAAATTTAGAATGTTTTTTCCATGAAAATATCCAGTTGTTTCTACGTCAATTGTTGATAAGATTATTCTTTCACTCTCTTACCTAGGCACAATTGTCAAAATCAATTGGACTCTTTAGTGTGTTCTACTGATTTGTCAATCTTTATCCCATAAATATATTACTTTGATTATTAAAACTTTATATTAAGTATTGATATCTTGTAGTACAGGTCCTACAACTTTTGTTCTTTTTCAAATGTATTTGCCTCTGCTAGGTTCTTCATTTGCATTTCATTTTTAGTATCCGTTCATCAAGTTGTACAAGAAAGTCTGCAGAGATTACACTGACTCTACAGATATCTTTGGGGAGAATTGACATCTTTATAGCATTAAATTTTCTAATTCATAGATGTGGTATATCTCTCCAAGCATTTATATGAGGGGTTGGAAAACATTTTCTGTAAAGAGCAAAGCAGTAAACATTTTAAGTTTTGCTAAATTATGTGGTCTCTCTTGCAACTTCTCAACTGCAAAAGCAGCCATAGCCATATGTAAACAATTGAGTATAGATGTATTCTAACACTACAGAATTATACTATAGTCCATGCAGTCCAGAGCCTGGACTGAAGGCCAAAGTTTATCAACCTCTAATTTATGTCATCTTCAGTTTCTCTCACCAATACCGTAGTAGTTCATCCTTTATCTGTGGAGCATACATTCCAAGATCTCCAGTGGATGCCATAAACTGCAGATAGTACCAAATCCTATGTATACTTTGTTTCTTATATACACCTATAATTAAAGCTTAATTTACAAATTAGGCATAGTAAGACCTTAACAATAATAGCTAATAATAAAATAGCAAAATTACAATAGTATGCTGCAATAAAAGTTATGTGAATGTGTTCTCTCAAAATATTGTATTGAACTCACTTATTTTAAACTGTGGTTCACCTCAAGTAACAGAAACCTTGGAAAGCAAAGCTGCCAATAAGGTAGAGGACTACTGCATTTTATAGTTTCAGTGTACACGATGTTCACTATATTCTTAAGTATTCTATTTTGGATGCTTTTGTAAATTGTAGTTTTAAAATTTTAATTTCTTATTATTAATGGCTTGATTAAGAAATTATCATTGATGTTTATATATTTACCTTTTATCCTGGGACACCACTAAATTCACTTATCATTCTGGAAATTTTTGGTAAGTTCCTTATAAATTTATTGTCTGCAAATAAAAACAGTTTCCCTATTTCTTCCCAATATTGTTTATTTATTTATTTAAATATTTATTTATTTTTGTTACACTGTATTTTCTAGGATCACCAGTTCCAGGTGAGTAGGAGTGATGAGAGCAGACATTTTTGCTTATAGGTAACTTTTGAGAAAGCATCAATCTCTCTCTACAAAATAAGATGTTAGAGGTAGACTTTTTTCCAAGGTTTCTGTTACTCGAGGTGAACCACAGTTTAAAATAAGTGAGTTCAGTACAATATTTTGATAATCTTTTATCAGGTTGAGGGAATTTCTTTCTATATCTAGTTTGCTGAAATGTTCTATTGTGGCTGAACACTAAAGTTTTCAGATGCTTTTCTCCTTTATTCAATTAATATGAAAAACTACACTGACTTTCACGTGTTAAATTAGCTATGCATTGAATGGAAGAGCTCTATCTGCTCTTGTTCCTTATTATACATTTTTGGAATAGATTTGTTAATGCTTTGTTAAGAACTTTTGTGCAATGTTTAGAAAAGATGTAAATATATCTGTAGATTTATTTTCATGCAGTATCTTTGGTTTTGGCAGAATAACTCTGGCCTTCTACAGTAAGTGAGAAAGTGTTTTTCTCCTATATTTTCTTAAAGAGTTTGTGTAAGATTGGTATTATTAATATTTTTTCCTCAATTGTTTAATAAAATTTGGCAATGAAACCATCTGAGCATGCAATTTCCTTTGTGGGAAGACTTTAATTAGAAATTTAATTTCTAAAATAGATATACATGAATTTAAACATTTTTTTGTGTGAGCTATCATAAATCGTGGCTTACAAGTTTGTCCTTTTTAATCAAGTTGTCAAATTTATTGCCATAAAGTTGTTTTTTAGTATTTTTTCTTATTATTTTATGTGTACAGTGTATTAGTAATGTCTACTCCTTCAATGCTCATGTTGGTAATTTATATTTTTGCTGTTTTTTCTTCATCAATTAGCAAAAAGTTTAGCTAAAGATTTAGCAATTGTATTGATCTTTTCAAATAAATAATTTGTTTTATTTGCTTTTTTTCTTCTATTTCTGCTCTTATCTTGTTTCCTTCAATTTACTTTGTATATATTTTTATTTTTTATTTCTAAAGGTAGAAGCTTATTCTATTGATTTTGATCTTTCTGTTTGTAATATAACTATAAATTTCTGAGAGATGTTAGCTGTATCATCAAAATATTGATATGTTTTACTTTCATTATCATTCAGTTCAAAGTATTTTATAGTTTCTTCTGTGGTTTCTTCTTTGGTCTATTGCTTATTTAGATAAAAGCTTGTTATTTATCTTGGAAACTTATCAGAACACACCTTAAATTGTTAAGCATGATTCTTGCTTACATTTAGTGTATAAGGCATGCTTGGAATATAAAGTATGAGTATAGAATTGACTCATGATTGAGTCTGTGTATATACACAGTCTATATTCCCCCATAGTTTAGAGCAGATTTGATTTCATTTCAGGGAGTTATTGAGATCCAAGATGGCGTCACATGAGAGGAGCGGCATAAGTGTGAAGGAGAAAATTTCAGTATCAGAGCAGACATGATGTTGCAGGTCAGGAGACATTTTGGTTGAGGACATCAAGCTTGATGCAGAACAAAAACTTATAAAAGTGACAGAGCCAAAAAGCACGTAAGTCTCAAATAAATACGTCATCACAAAGAACTACGATAATATGTATCTGCTATATAATTAGAGAATATTTAGCAAAAAAATTATAGGATGTATGTTAAATATAAACAATGCAAAAGTGAATAGCTTATGTGGTATGGCAAAATTCATTAGATGTGTTAAATAGATGGTAAGTTTGTAACCTAAATGACATGTTAAAAGTAGAATAAATGAAATATATACTAGAAAGAAAAAGAATATTACCTATAATAGAAAAAGGATAGGAAGTTGTAGTTACTATCATGCCCTTTTCATGCAGGCGTTTTTATATATAATCTTTAAATTGGCCATTATTGATGACATCCAATATGGTCCCGTTCTAACCCATTCACATGTTTTGTGTCCATGAGGTGTAGATAAAACCCATAGCTATTTAGAAGGCTAATTGAAATAGAGTTTTGCTCCTATATCTCTGTGATATGGTTTGGCTTTTTGTCCCTTTTGAATCTCATGTTGAAATGTAATCCCCAGTATTGGAGGTGGGTCCTGGTGGGAAGTCATGAAAGTCAAAGGGAAACTTTTAGACCATGTGGGCAGATCCCTCATGAATGGCTTGGTGCCTTCCCCATGGTAATAAGTGAGTTCTCCTGAGTTCCTGTGAGATCTGGTTGTCTAAAGAGCCTGGCATCTCCCCCTCCCACTCTCTTGGTCCTGCTCTCCCACAATGTGATGTTCCTGCTCCCACTTCACCTTCTCCCATGAGTAAACGCTCCCTGGCCTCCCAAGAGCAGAGTAGAGGACTTTGCCATGCTCCCTGTACAGCCTGCAGAACTGCAGAACTATGAGCCAATTAAACTTCCGTTCTTTATAAATTACCCAGTCTCAGATATTCCTTTATGGAAATGAAAACAGACTATCACAATCTCTGGTAGAGTGTGCGGTTTGACCCCAGGCGACTTCTGTTTGTGCATTCATTTAAACTTCTTTTCTTTATAAATTACCCAGTCTGTGCCAGGCGTGGTGGCTGATGTCTGTAATCCCAGCACTTTGGGAGGTGGAGTCGGGCAGATCACAAAGTCAGGAGTTCAAGACCAGCCTGACCAACATGGTGAAACCCCATCTTTGCTAAAAATACAAAGAGTAGCTGGACATGGTGGCACCTGCCTGTAACACCAGCTACTCAGTAGGCTGAGGCAGGAGAATCGCTTAAACCTGGGAGGTGGAGATTGCAGTGAGCCGGGATCGTGCATTGCACCCTAACAGAGCAAGACTCCGTCTCAAAAAATAAATAAAAAATTACCCTGTCTCACGTTTTTCTTTATAGAAATGAAAACAGAATAACACACTCTCTGATAGAGTGTGTGTTTTGACCCTAGTTAACTTCCATCTCTGCATTATATTCTTATTCAAACCTCAGCCTTGGTCCCTGTCACCACAGCATCAGCAGAGAAAGTTGATTTGGTAGAGACTGAGAAAGATAGGGAGGGAGACCGGTATGTTCATGTAAAGATTATATAATTCAGGATTTGGGTAGTGAGATCCTTTCACACACTTGTACCCTATACTTTGTGTTAACCTGGTACCCCATTTCTTTCACATCTCATTGTGTGTTTTAAGTTCATTTAATATACCATGTTATTTGGGCAACTTAATTTGGTCTGTAAGTCTTTCTATTCTGAAATTTCTAGGGTAGTAACTGGAGGCTACAATTTCATCAGGGTAATTTCCCACACAGTCATAATAACAAAATCAATGATATTTTAAACAGTGGTTAGAACCCTTAATTAACATTTTAACCAGTGATTAGAAATAATTTTGATATATATTAATGAAGAAATTTTAGTTGAAAATTTAATAAAAAGTGATTGTAGGATTAAACACACATATAAGCCACAGAATGAAGTTGTACAAATATACAAATTATCAAATTATTTCATGAAGTGGAAAGAGCTCTTTTACATACATACACACATATATGTACACACGTACATACACAAATATCTGTAAATTCCCAGATTTTGATTCTAGCAACTACGCAAACTATGAGACAAGAGGTGACTTTTTTCAAGCAAGATAAATACAACAGATATTTATTGAAGGCCAACTATTTGCCAGCCCAAGGGTCAAAACCAATGCCAGTTTAACTTTGTTGACATAAACATATTATTGGTATTGACTTGGTTTACACTTTTAATTAAGGTTATTATGTGTTGTAAAAAATGCATGAATTTTAATCATAGAACAAATTCAATAAACGTATATTTGCCATGTTTTAGCCAATATATGTGAAGAAATGTAAACCTCCTTTTTACAACTTGTCATTGAAAGAAATGCTGACAAGATCCATTATATACATTTATAATATACTCTCAGATTATAAATCTAAATAGGTTTATTAATGTTTTGTAACTAGATTTTAATTGTTAAGGTCAACATTAAATGACTGTTGAGAATGATATTGCTAGCATATGACCTTGTCACTTGTTCCTACTTAAGCCTTTTTTCCCCCATTAAGTACCAGTGCATTTAAGGTAACATGTACTTTTAAATATATTAAAAATTAAGTATGTTACTGTGATAGTTAATATTGAGTGTCAACTTGATTGGATTGAAGGATGAAGAGTATTGTTCCTGGATGTGCCTGTGAAAGTGTTGACAAAGGAGATTAATGTTTGAGTCAGGTGGACTGAGAGACTTTGAGTCTTCAGTCTAGGTAGGCACCATCTAAACATCTGCCAGCACAACTAGAATAAAGGAGGCAGAAAAACGAGCAAGGATTACACATGTTTAGTCTTCCAGCCTTCATCTTTCTCCCTTGCTTCCTGCCCTTGAACATCAGACTCCAAGTTCTTCAGCTTTTGGACTCTTGGACCTATACCAGTGGTTTGCCAGGGGCTCTCAGGCCTTTGGCCACAGACTGAAGGCTGCACTGTGGGCTTCCCTACTTCTGAGGTTTTGGGGCTTGGGCTGATCCACCACCGGTTTCCTTGCTCCTTAGCTTGCAGGCGGCCTGTTGTGGAACTTTACCTTGTGATCACGAGTCAATTCTCCATATATATATATATATACACACACATCTTATTAGTTTTGTCTCCCTGGAGAACCCTAATACAGTTATTATTGTTCTTAATTCATCTCCAGCTTGAAACTAAACGTCTTTTCTCCTTCTTTACCATGAGTATGCTCTGACATTTCAGTTCAAAGTCACTCAGCTCTATTAGAATCTGCCAGCTCCTAGTTTCACTGTTTCAAACCTGCAGCAATGTTCTTCCAGACTTTTGTCAGCCACTTTATTCAAATAACTTATGTTAGTAGCAGGGCTACAATACCTATTGCAGTTCCATTGCAGAAACATAAGATGAGAAAACAAATTTAAAAAAAACTGCTAAGTTTCCTCCTTGGTAATTACTAAAATTACCCTAAAGCAAACAAAATTGGACCAAGACATACTGCCTGAGGGTGCATGGCTTCTTTCTTTATGAACTCTGTTTTAGAAACATTGGAGAATGGTTGCCAATTTAAAGGCAGAGGGTAGTGATGTGTATTCAAGATAGACTGAGTTCAAATCCTTCCTGGGTCAGTCAATTTCCATATGATCTTGGGCAATTCACATAATCTTCTGGGCCTCGGTTTTTCCATTTGTAAAAGGGAGATAATAGTTTATATCTCATAACATTGCTGTGAGGATTTAATGAGTTAACATTTGTGTTTAGCATAGCACTGGAGAAATAAATTGGAGAAACGACAGAAGTGCTAACTAATATTGCTGTGGTTCTGAAAAAGCAGCAACTTGAGGAGTTCTTGAAAACCTAAATAGTATTTAAGACCAAGAGTATTCGTCTATTGTCAGGACCACCAGGAAAAATTATGTGAGAATCAACTTTTGAAGTAATGCTGCATTTCAGCACACTTTACCCGAATGGAAATATAGGTGACTCAGGTAGGCCATGTTTTCCAAAGAGCAATGGATCAACTTGTTCTTGATGGGCGGTTTAAATCTTAAGAAAGCCATAAATAAGGCCACAGTCATGGACTTTGAACACTAAGTCAGATTAAATAAGTTGCAGCTTCTTCCACATAATTGCAAAAGCTAGAACACTTTCATTAGTAATTTATTTTAAAGACAATTGCCCAAGTGACATTGTCTTTAAAAAAAAGATATTAAAAATTTATTAAACTATAATTTTATTGTTAATTATTTGAATTCAAGGAGATTATTATGGTCACTTCTGTGAGGTTTAGTCAATTTTTACTTCTTTCTACACTGTAATTTTATTAGTTATCTTAAGGCAGTTTCAAATTATTTTATCAATCTTCATCTTTGCTTTTAATTTATGCAGTGGAATTTACTTGTTCATTGGTATGAGTAATTTTCAGTATTTTGCCAAACAGCCTGTGGCAACTGAAAACACAAGTTGCATACATTAGACTTTTCTGTTTGAGTGCAATGCAAAAAAATGAAATTATGCTGCAAACTCAACTTCATTGAACTGCAGGCACTCATAAGTAATTAAAAATACTGTTAAAATATCTGTATTTATGAAAACAAATTCGACCTAAGTATGTGGGAGGCAAATAGTAGAGCAAAGCACATCTTATGACTATAATAATTTTTAATTGTACTTTCTTGTAATTTATATTTTTTATCTCCCTACTCTGATAAAATGCTTTATATGTCATTCAGTCCATGTTATTCTACAGCCTACTTTATTTGAAGCACAATAAATAGTAGTAGACCAATTTTCTTAATGTTATATACTCAGATTATGCTTTAACATTTACCCTACAAATAAACTTCCCATCAATTTCATAGTGTTGTGAAAACTCTCTAATAGGTAAGAACATTCTTGGCAGTCTCAACATATTCAAAGTATGCAGTCAGATACTGATGTCCCTCAGTCCTGTGGACAGCTAACAAAGCTGAAGCCCACAGGCCAGTGAGCACTAGTTGAGAACAACTTTCTATAGACTTCATGGGCACCCAAGAGAGAGGATCTGAGATGTGATGATTCTCCTCTGGCAGCAGTGATATCTGATATTGAGCTCTGCTAGGTGGTGCTGAGCGTGGCATCTGAAGTTTCTTACTGTCTGAACACCTGCTTCCTTCACCGGCGGCAGAGAACACAGTGTCCATAAAGGAGCTGAAGGAGGCGCTAGAGGAGTTTACATTGCAGGAGTCCAAGAAGCTCTGCAGCAGTCCAAAATGAGGCTGGGCACATGATCCACATGTTGATCCGTATTCTCTATCTTCATACATATGCATATCAGTCCTTCTGTGACTGTTATATCCTTGTATGCGATCCAATCCAGCTGCAGTCTTGCTCTTCCAATGCATGTTCATTCTGCAAATCAGAGCTTCAAATCAGTGCCACAAAAAAATCTGACTGGTCTTGAAATCCATTGACACTATCATAAGAAAATTCAACATGACATTGTCATGAACAGAAAAGGATGATTGTTTCATATTCTTAAATATAATTTCCAACTATGGCAAAATTTTGAATGGTTGTAAAAATTGTTTTTGCATGTTTATACCTCATTTATTTTGTTGATGGAGACTATCTAGAGTCTGAAGTAATTCTCATCAAGAAGTCCATCAGTAATTATTCAAATATAAAAGTGATATCAAAAAATTGAGTTAATGAAAACAACTCAAGTTTTTCATAAAAAATATGAAATGATATGTGGAACTTTATGAATATGTAAATTGAATAATTTCTGTTATTTTTCTATTTGATATTTATCATATTTATGTAATACAAAGAAAACATTCTTAAATTTTAAACTAAATAAAACTGAGCTCCACTAGTCGGGAGGCTGAGGCAAGAGAATTGCTTGAACCTAGGAGGCGGAGGTTGCAGTGAGCCTAGATCGCGCCGCTGCAGTGGCAACAGAGCAAGACTCTGCCTCAAAAAAAAAAAAAACAAAAAAAAACAAACTTAACTCCAGAAAGACATCTTTTTCTCTGAGCCATGACTCTGAAAGTTTGGAAAGCACCCTACAGGAGGGATTTTCAGTGATTCACAGAATGCAAGCTTCTCCAAAATACTTTCAAAACTGAGCGTGAGGCCTTTGCTACTGGCTTTCTGGCATGCAGATCACTCAGCCTCAAGAACTCAGTTCTGACCTCCAATGTAAAAAGTACTGCAAGAACAACATTTCACAGTTCTATCAAATGGGACCATGTGTAATATTTTACACTGGACTACACAATAGACTGGAAAAATGATCTGCAGAGAGGCTCATTGCTGTAAGTTCACTCCCTGTACCAACTGTCTTGCACAAAGCTGCCACCCTGTGTCTTCTTCCAACGTTTCCTCTGCTAGGACTTCAAAACTTCCTTCTTCCAGTGTGTGCAGGGGTCAAGGGGCCAGTCTAGAGTAGCCGCCCAGCATCCTTTTCCCTTTCCTCTGGCAGACCTGAATGCGCGCCAGCCCTGCCCTGGTCTCCAGGCTCTGCTGCAGAAGCTTCCCACCTGGTGCCCGGCGCTTGGGATTCCCCTGATGGGCTCGGTCCAGTGTCCCTGTGCCTTCTCTGCAGGTGTCCCATTAGGTAGAGTAGGAGGCCGGAGGCTTGTGTTCCTGCAAGGCGGGGCCGGTGCTCCTCGACGTCCTTGCGCTCGCCCTGCACGTTCTGTGCCCCAGGGCTTGGCAGGGACCGAAACAGGCCGGGGAGCAGTGACACCTGGGGCAGTCAGTCATCCTGGAGCCGCCGCCACCTGCCCCACCCCCAATCTCCTCGGGAGGTGTTTATCTTTGCCTGCGCTCCCGGCTCTTTCTCTTTCACTTTTCTTTTCGCCGGAGGTTGGGACTCCGGGTGGAAGGTGCCCGGGGAATCCCAGCTGACTCGTTCGAAGTCCGGCGCCCTCGGGGAACTGGGTGTCCGCTCCCGCCCGGCTGCGGTGGCTGTCGCCCCCCCACCCTGCAGCCAGGACTTGATGGAGGTACAGAGCTCGGCTTCTCTGCTTTGGGAGGGGAGTGGTGGTAGTTAAAAGGACAATGGAATTTTCCCCGAAAGCCTACGCCCTGGGCCCCTCCCAGCTCCGGCGCTACCCTCTGGTCTGCCCGACTGGCCCGGCCGCCCCGCCCTCTCACGGGGAAAACTTAGCCGCAACTTCAATTTTTGGTTTTTCCCCTAATGGCACTTTACTCCTCTCCGAGACTCTCCTCGCCATCCTCTTGCTTCCGGAGGAGCGCAGATCGCCGGTCCCTTTGCCCCTGGCGTGCGGCTCCCCACTGCGCTGCACTCTTTCGGAGTTCCCGACTGCTGGCGAGCGCGAGGCAGGCCCGGCACCCTGCGCTCCGCCGGGAGGGTGAGGGACGCGCGTCAGGCTGCCTCAGCCAAACTGCCGGTTTCTGAGAAGACGCGGTCCCGCAGCCCTGAGGGCTGAGTTCTGCACCCAGTCAAGCTCAGAAACGCCAAGAAAAGGTACTTCAGCTCCCCGCTTCCTATCTGTCCCCTCCCAAACTCCCTGTGGGCCGGCCGGTGCAGACGTCTGCGTGCGCGTCTATTCCTACCTTTGCAAAATCGAATTATCGCCCTCTTCTTTGCTTGCACACGTCTTCTGGAAGAAAAATTTGCAGGAATGTTCACTGCTTGACAGTCAGGCCTGAGTCTGTTTTGGTTCCAACTCTGCGCAAGCCAGTTATCTCTTAGAGAACCAGTAGTGTATCTGGAATGCCAAAGCAACTTGGAAAAAATACGAGCGAATTTCACTGAAATAAAATCATTATTAAAGGTGGCTTTAAATGAAAATCCAGCCAGTTTTTTCAAGTGTTATTAAGACTGCATGTTGCAAGGGTATACAGTTCATTTGATTTTATGTAATTCCATGCATTAAAAACTATGTTGACTTTAAAGTATGTGTGAACCAAGCTAATTCTTAAATGATGCTTGCAACAGATTCTTAAATAGGATGAGTCAGCAATTTCAAAACGAAGTAAAGTGGTGGTCACCAGCTAATTTCTATTATATATCTTTAAACGACTTTATAATATTATGATACTGGTAGTGGCCAACTAAGTGGTAGTCATCCTTATCTTGTCAGTGTGGCGAAAGAGGCCATACTAGCTAGACTGAATTCTTGCTCCGGTATTACAGAATAAACTGGTGATTATGCATCTTGCCACGTAGAGTCTGCAAAGTGAGACATTCAATTGAAAGCATCAAGATGCAATACACTTTTGGAAGGCTGAGACGAGAGGATAGCTTGAGACCCGGAGTTCCAGGTTACAGTGAGCTATGATCTGTCACTGCACTCCAGCCTGTCAAAAAAAAAAAAAAAAAAAAAAATATATATATATATATATATATAAACAGGTTAAATTTTAAACTCCTGTTGTTTTTGTGTTAAATAATGTGGTCAACAGAGGAAGGAGAGACAAAGGAAGGAACATAAAGACATGTATGTAAAGGGAAGAACTGAAAACACAGCACAAGCCATTTAGATCTAAAAAGTGAACAAAAAGCTAATTTACTTAAAATTGAGAAGTATCAGCGTTCTTAAGGTTTGTTATGATTGTCTTAGCTTCGTGTCCATATGTTTCTGTTTTCTCACAGAATTTTAGTCAATCAGAAGAGCATCTCCTGAAGTACCACCTGCTTTGCAACAGTGACAGAGAAGGGTCAGTTGGCCATTGGTCTGGAACTTCTGATAGGCAGGGTGTTTCCATACTTTTAGTTTCACTGTTCCCTGCTGATTTGGAATGGCAACTCCAGAACCTGACTGGAAGCTGTAGTTCTGGTTGGAATTTTCCTGCAGGCTACCGGTGATTAAAATGATGCTCTTTTGCTTTAATCCATGAAATTAATGTTGCAAATATCGACAGCTATATTGCAAGATACAGTGTTTTCAATGAAATATATGTTTATAAATTTCTTTGGGGGATGGAGAAAAACAATGCTTTAAAGTTTATTGAAATCGAGTTTGGAAGGAGAGGGTTTTAAAGCCTAGGAGGTACTTCATCTCCTAGGCTTCATCTCAGATTTGGTGCCTCTGATAGATTTCAGGATAGCTAGAAAAGGCGCCCTGAAATGCTGGGTATACGTGGATGTTTCTCAGGAAAATATCCACAACTTTGATTAGCTTTTTAAATGGGTCTCTGACCCAAAACAGTTTTTAACCTTTTAAAAATATAGTCTCCTGTCCTTTTCCCCCAACCTCTCCTGGAGTTTAATGTTGAGTTCTGCTCATTGTGTTAACTATTTTTCTGAAGGTTAGCTAATGAAAATACAGAGTTATGTCTTCATACCCATAACTTAAATTATGAGAAACAGTATGAATAATAGCTAACATCATTGAGTTCTTATTATGTATCAGACATTGTTTTAAGGGTGTATTTTTAAAAATCATCATAATAAGCTTATGTGGTAGGGAATATATTTTACAGCTGAGGAAATTGAAGTATGGAGTAATTAGCTTTCTCAAGGTCACAGAGCTAGAAAGTGGTAGAGCTGGAATTCCAACTCAGACAAGTTTAAGATTGCTGTTATTTAAGGAGGATGATATTATTTGCATAAAAATATTTCCTGTGATTTGACAGTGATAATCAGTCCTTATTTATTTTCAGGCAGTGTCGTAATGGTAGAATGTTGATTTTAAAGTAATGTTTCTATGGTACTTGTGCAATTGACATTATTATATATTGGAAGATTATCTTTATAATCAATATTCATTTGATTATCTATATGTGTTTGGTTCATTGGATAAATTTTTTAATAGTCCTTGAATGAAAACATTTGTCTAAGTTGCATCACTTTCTGCTGGAAGAGCTTGACATTGTGGATTGATCTGGATATCTGTCTCTGTCTATCTATCTTTTCATCTATCCATACAACTAGAAAGCTGGGATTCATGGAGAGCTCAGAGAAGAAGAGTTTCCCATAATACCACAAGTGGAGATGATGTAGTTAACTATTTGGGACATTTTCTTTTCAGAAGGTGTTATGGTAGAAGGGTTAGCAAGAAGCCACTTCTTTAGCTAGTATTAGCTCTTTGATTTACTTACCCAGTGATTACAGTAACTGCATGAAACCATCGACCCTGAACAATGCTTAAATACTTGCTGCTGTCCTATAGGAATGGATTGGATGGAAAAATTCCCTAGGGGAGTTGACGGAAAAATTGTGATTTTAGTGAGAACTGGAATGCATTAACTAACACCTATTTGATGGTGAATTTCACTAATTAAATACTATCAAGTATATGTCTATATGTGTGCATATATGCATATATGTGTATACATACTGTATATATGCATATATGTATGTGTGTGTATGTATATATTGTACCATTTGTTAACAGCTGTGGGCAGACATAAGGGCTGCTTTTTACTCTGCTTCCAGACTGTATTGATTAGGTAAACATAAGTAACTAAGAAGTCTTGACAGAGAGCCTGAATTATTGTTATTAGCAGTGCCATTCCAGTAGGAACCCTATGTGAATTTGAAAGTTACAAAACGGAAGCCTCTGCTATGTGTCAGGCACCATACTGGCACTTCATCTGTATGTCCTCATTGAATCTGAATAACAATTGCATTTTTATCCTGACTTCACAAAGAAAAAAAATGGCATGCAGTGTTTCACTTGCATTAGGACACAGCTAGGTAAGACAGACACTCTACTGAGATTTATCTTGATTCCAATGTTAATGTCCCTTTTCAGATATCATATGTATTCTATTCTAGGAAAACTCAGGTGTTCAGTGTAATGAAAAATAAAATGTCACTATCCTGGCCTTGAAATAGATGCTGGTCACCATTTGGGGTGATTTAATACTATTTATTACTTTGCCCATATCAAAGAATATTGCCCTTTTTAAAAAAAAATGTTTATTGCTAGAATCCGAAAGAGGAGAAAAAGAAGCTCTTTGATCTCAGTTCAGTTCAGTAATATTATCTGTACACATTTAACATCTAGAGCCAGGGAATTTGTATGCACTTGTTTTATGGTGTTTCATCCCACCCTAGGGGCAGAGGACTCTATGTAGACCATATAAAAATGGATTTTTTAAAAAAGTCTGCATGTAATACACACTTGTTCCTTCTCTAAGTGCTAATGGTTCTTCCAAGTGCTGACAGGATGCAGACAAGATTAGGAAAGTGACAAATTATTTTGTGAAATGAGGGAATTGAAACTGAAAATGGTTCTAGAATAAGAAAATATGATGGTTGTAAGGTTTATGGAGGTGGTGGTGGGGGTAAGCTCTGCTTATCATTGTGACACAAAAGGAGCCCAGAGAGGTCTTGGGTCCCTCATTATCACTGAATGATACTTCTGCTTCCTGGGTATTCTGCTCACATGTCTTCTAATTGAAATTTGACAAAGTAGTCTTTGCATGCTGTTAGCACTGACCTCTAAAATTATCAAATAATTATTTCTTAATTGAACATTTTACAGTTAAATATTTCACATTTTGGAGTTATTTTCTCTCCTGACTCATCTGCAACAAAAATAAGTACATAAAACTTGATTCTTTAATTGAAGAGTTTTTATTGTGAAAATTCTTGCTTATGTTATTTAAAATACTATCATTACAAAACTAATCAAAAGAATCATTAGTTTCTGATAAGTGATTATTAAGCATAAAAATAAAACAATATTAGAAATATATATCATGCAAGTAGATAATGTCAATGCTTTTTTTAAAGATGTCTCTTATATAAAATTGCCCCTTTATTTGGCACCCTGGTGAGGCAAGGCACATGCTAAGATTCTGGATAGAGAGACATAGGCATTTTTTTCCTAAAGTGGGAGAAGGGTAATTATGAAAGAGGAAGTGAGAAAGGAGAACTGGCCAGAAATCTGCTTGCTCTGGGCACATATCAGGCATATCTCTGGTAAAAAGGGGCTTCTCTGGAGGTAATGGATCTTGAAATTGGTTCCTTTAGAACCCTCTTATGCCCACAAACCCCTGGAAAAGTTGTAGGGTACGCCAGAGGTACATGTTGTTCAGTTGGGAGATACAGTTCAGCCTTCTTTCCCACACCCTCCCTTTGGCTTCTGGATTGCCATGGTTACTGTGCTTAAAGCAAAGTACAGGGGTTGGGATGGGGAGGAGTAAAGAGCCTGGGCTGGCTTCTGTAGAGATTTCCCACTGAGAAATAAGCCCTAATAGAGCTTGGAAAGCTTCTGCAGTGAAGTCTCCTCTTCCAGCCTCAGCTCCAGTCACCCTGCCTCAGGTTCCAGACACACTTGCCATTCTTTGTCAGTCTTCATGGTCCTGCTCAAAATGATAACCCTCCATAACTTTTTCTATCCTCACTTACTGTCCAGGCAGAATTATTTTCTCCCTTACATGAATTAATTTGGTGCTGTTTACATTCCTCTATAACAACTTTTATGCCTGTAAATTCATTTTGTATGTGTCTGTCTCTATACATACATTATAAGGACAGTGTGCTTCATGTGCTTAGCAGAGGGTTGGTCAGAGTCTATTTGTATGGACTTCAGTGAGAGTCAGTCATCATTCAAATGTTTGACAGCTAAGCAGACAACTGTAAAAGAGGCAGGAGATATAAGTAATATAGTAAAACAATGTTGGAATACTGTAATAAAAATAGTACTTTAGGGAAATTAGTTTGAGGTAGAATTTATTGAAGAAAGACAAATTAGAGATAAGGAAACCAGCTAGAAATCCATCACAGTTAATTCAGGAGTATAGTTTCATTCCCATTATCTGCTCAAGGACATATCTCTAGTAATTCATTCTTTCTCTCCATCACCATTTTTTTTCTCTGTTTCTTATGGGTCTTTCCCAATACCGTGTAGCCATGCCATAATTTCTGCCATTTTTTTTAAAAAGACTCATGTTTTTCTCCTTATATTTCTCCTCACTTCTATCTGTTTTTTCTGCCCATATTTTACAGGAAAACTTACGTAATTAACTATGTTCTCTGTTTCCAATTGTCCTTTCTCCATTTTCTCTTGAACCAACCAGTCTGTCATTCCTGCTGCTCCCCTAGAAATACACTTGTCAAAGGTGCCAAGAACATCCCTGTTATCAAATCCAGTGATTAGTTCTTGGGTGCCTTCCTATGTACCCTTTCAGCAGGACCTGAGAGTTCTTACCCTGACTTCCAAGCCACCCCCTTCTCCTTATTTTCCTTTTACCTTACCAACAACAATTTCAGTCTCTTTGGCTGGTTCATTTTTTCCTCTAACATGTAAATATAGGAGCCTGGGGCCTCAGTCCTTAGGCCTTTTCTCTATCTGTACTCTGTCTTAGTGATCTCGTCTAATCTTATGGTTATAATTCTTCTTACATTGATGATGCACAAATGTACATATGAATCAAGCCATGACCTCTCCCCTGAACTCCAGACTTATTCAGGAGTCTATTCATCTGTTACTCATTCCTCTTTGATTGGATATCTAATAATCACTGGATTCCTGCCTTTACTGCCATATCTCCTTGCCCGCCCTCTTCCTCATCTTACTTGATGGCAATTTTATTCTCTTAGTTCCAGAGATAATCGGTCAATCTTGGATTTGTCCTTAACATCTCTTTTTGTCATGCTCCACATTAAATCTGCCACCAAATCATTTAGCTAGGCCTTCAAAATATACCCCACAGCCTATTTCTTCTCAGTCTTTTCATTGCTGTCGCCTAGGTTCAAGTTGCTATCATGCCTCACATCATTATTGCAAAAGTGCCTAATGCTTGTCCCCCCATTAGCTGGAAAGCTCATGGCTGGCTGGGCATCCATCTCTCTTTATGAGACCTGTCTACATGGCTAACTTGGACTTTACATCACATTGGTCTCAACTAGTTTTACTTTTTAATTAATTATTGACTTTCAGGATCCCCCATAGCTTATCTCATTATGGCATCCAACTCTGACTTTAAGTTTCTAAATTGGATCTCCAGATGAAGATGATATTTCTCTGGTGTAGTTTCCTGAGTGTACTTTTTTCCTAAAGTGGGAGGTAATTATTTCTTGAGTGCAGAAATCTGTAACTAAAAAGATTGTCTGCTGCCACAAAGATAGGACAATTTCCTTAAACAATACCATTTCAAAATAAGACAATAGAAGGCATATAACTGTCAGTAGTCAATAGCAAGTCTGAATACAGCCGCCATATGTCCCAAGTTCTTGCTCTGGAAGCAAGACATGTTCCTGATTAAGGTTTAAATTTGTTCCCTAGGAATCATTCTCTGTGGCTTTTAACTTTATCTTTTGCACCTCTGGCTCCTTTTCTCATTCCTTCTTTCTTTTCTATAAGAAATAATTTTTGCTATTCTTTGCAGTGGAGTAGCCTGCTTCCTGCTGTTAGAGGGTTAATTATTTAGAGACCTTTTGTATACTCACTTTAGTTTAACTGCTTTTTGTTTTTAAGTTCAATGATCTTTAAAATTTGGGGGCTTCCTATGAATTTTACTGAGATTCGCTCACTCCACTAGATAAAAGACATAACCAGAAAATCCTTGAGACAAGCTCTACTTTACTTTGTCAGAAAGTCAGGATGCCATAGAAGCCCATAACGTTTTTAGAAGCCCTTTGAGCAGTTGGCAAGGTCTATGAGGCACCACTTTAAATCTTTCAGAGTTCTTAATGAAGGGCCTTCCTGCCACACACTTGATTTGCTCTTCAACCTGAGAGCACATGTAATAGTAGACACTGGATTCGATCTTTGCCCTGAAACTGCTTATTTCTTGGAGAATCTTTTGCTGCCTGGAAAGGCAAGAATGAGATTAGGTGTTATTTTCCAATCTAGCCAGTCTTGTGTTGAACTATTTATCACTGCATTTCTGGCTTTCACTAACAATGTCCTTGCCTCTCTCCAGGTGTCTACCTACCACTTGGTCTCATAGCAGTTTCAGTGCTGATAACTAATTTCCATATAGTAAACTTCCCCAAAACTTAGTGGTATAAAATAAAAACCATTTTATTTTCTCAAGCCTAAAAATTAGGACAAGACACAACGAGAATGCCTTGTCTCTACACTGCAATGTATGTGACCTCAACTGGGATGACCCATATGGTCAAGGGATGTCTGAGGTGGCTCAGACATTAGGTTCCATATATAGAGCCCCAGTTATGGCTGTTGGCTGGGCTCCTTGGCTCTCTTCCACTTATTTTTCCACATGACTAATTTGGACTTTCTCACAGCGTGATAGTTTCAGGGTTGTCAGACTCTTTGCAACTTAGCCAACTTCTACAAGAGAGAAAGTTGGAGCTGTAAGCTCTTAAGGCTTGGATACGGAATTTCCAGACTGTAACATTTGTTTTATTCTTTTGGGAAAAGCAAGTCAGAAGGCCATCCAGAATTGAAGAGGAGAGGACAAAGATTCCACTTCCCAATGAGTAGTATCAGGCATGTTCATGGGGAAAGGCATTGATTGATGGCAGCTGTGTTTGGAGATTTTCCGCCACAAATGGTAATCCCGTTAAAATATTAATCGAGTTATGCCATTCCTCTATTCCAAATCCTCCATGGTCCTCTCTTCTCATTTCAACAAAAGCTAAATTCTGTCACAGTGGACATTAAGTCTCTAAGTGATTTGTACCCCTGCTGTCTGTCATCTTCTACTCCTCCCTTAGCTCACTGAGTCAGTTACGCTGGCACCTTTTCTATTCATCAAACATACTACTATGTTCTCGTCTAAGAGTCTTTTAACTTGCCATTTCTTCTGCCTAGAATGCTTTTCTCTCAAATATGGCCCCTTCCCTTTACCTGCTTTGGGGTTTGGCTCAAATATCCCTGTTGCAATGAAGTAATTCTTGACTTATGCACTTCAAATTGTAGTCTCACCAACACTCCATGTCCCAGCCCTGTTTGGGAATTCAAATTATTTTTCAGATTTTGGAAAGTAATATAGTGTGTTTACTATATATCATGTAATGATCAAGCTTATTCAGGTACTTCCTCAAAAGGGAATAAATACAGCTTATACATAGTCTAATGTCAGTTCAGTTAGTGTTTTGTTAACCAGTGAATTAAGGAGAAACTTCCAGCTTTTGGAGCTTTTTTGATTTAGTATTTTCATATAAGGGACTATGGACTTGTATATGTTTTATTGAATTATTTGATTATCAACACCTTTCTCCATTAGAAAATGAACCACGGGAGAACATGCAGTTTAGTTATTTTATTTATTGCTATATCCCCATTACCTATTAGTGCCAGGCGTATGGTAGTCTCTCAATAAATATTTGCTGAATGAATGAGTGAATGAATGGATCAATGAAGGCTAAGTAGTAGGGTACTGCAAACCGAATGGAGAATAGAAAGACAAGCTCTTTTCAACAAAGATTTGATTTATTAATGTTTTATTTATTCATTGAATTGATTTTGGCACTTCAGCAGTTAGTAATTTTGAGTGCCTAATACAAGATGGGCACTTTTGTAAACACTTGACAGGTCTTGATTGAGTGGGAGGAGTGGAGTACAGGGAAGAGTCAGAGAACATCCGAAATTTTAAGCATGAGAGGCAGGAAAGATAGACATGTTAGGAACAGATATAGATTACAGCTAACACATGGGGCAAGGTAGGGGAATGGAGGAACTTGATTTTGGAAATATCATGATCGAGCTAAAAGTGGAACAAGCTACTTAAAATGTCTTGTAAGTGATCAGAAGTACTAGATCGAAGATTGGGTGAGCTATTTGTACAAGAGATTTTGGTTTGTGAGTTAAGCAAAGAATTATTGGCTAAAATAAATGGTCAGAACATTTCCCCAGGAGGCAAATGTGTATATAGATGGTTTAGGGTCACATAAGACAAGCAGAGGAACTGTCACGGAGCTAGGCGCCCTGGAAAACGAGATGTTCACGAAGGCTTCAAGGAGGGATTGGCCAGCTCCCAGGCCTTCCAAAGAGAAGGCTAGGCTTCTTACACCTCCTGGCCCTTGCCTACCTGGCATACTTGCTCTGCCTGCTGCTCTCTAGAAGGATTTTAATCCCTCTACACTGCAATGTATTCTTACATATTCATCTTTAAAGACTCACTTTCTCTCTGATATTTTCCTGGCGAGGCCCTATCCTGTCTTGCCTCACACCTTTCTTTTCTGTGTTCTCCACCAGGTAGATACTTCTCTCATAATATCTGCAGTGTTTCACTGTATTTACCTGTGTTCATATTGCCTCACCCACGGGTAAATGATAAAGGTCATAGAGGACAAGAATTGTGATGGTGGAGTTGGAAGGGCTGAAGTTGGAGAAAAACTGCATTCTCATGTGTCTAACAACTTGCCTGGCACATAATAGATCTATAATAATGTTATTCTTGTTGTCAGTGATCCAACATACATTACTCGGGAACCCAGTTAGATAAGGTCCTGAGTAAAGGAAATTGACTATATTTGACTCATAGTATATTACTGGTGATCACATGGCTTTTGGGAAACCATTCTGAGATTGTTTCTTATTGTCAGGGTCAGGAAGGGAAATAGAATTTTCTGAGTGTGTACATTGGGCCAGGTTACAAATAGAATCTTGACCTTCTTTGTTAGGAGTATGAGCTTTAGAGAACTGAAAACACATAGATTTGTTTAATATTTTGTGCCAGTTGTATTAAGGTGGGGATAATTTTAAGAATTTGCAAAGTAAAAGCTTCAGTAAATGAAGGGAAATTGAAACAAGGCACACCCTATTTTCTAAATTCTTTCAAACAGAAATCTTTTCATTTTCTTAATTTTATTTGCTGAGTATTTTGATAAATTATTTCAGTAGGACAAAAAAGATGAGGGAAATTGTGTGAAAATAATAGTATTGCTGAAATTTAATTTATTTACTGTCTCTTCTCCTGAGAGTTTAAGAGAAGAAATATAGTTTCTTCTCTTGTTATGCCATTAAAAACATTGCAGCTACTTCAAATATCAGATTAAAATCTGTATTTGGTATCTTTAGATTCTACCCCTGAAAAGCAAGATCCTTGTGAAGAACCTCTAAAACTGGAAAGATGTGGTTATGCTGATGGATTAGTTGACTTGATATTGAGGCATTCATCTTCTAAACCTTGGCCTTTCTTAAGTCAAGCCATGTTACTCTGAGCCACTGCAGTTTATAAAGCATCGCTTTGAGACTAAGGTGTTTAATCCAAAGAGGCTAACAGCACAGAAAAAATTCTAAACAATAGTGGATATTTATTAATCACTTTCTCTGTACATGGCTCCTTGCCAAATGCTGTGAAGGATAAAAAGATGCAGCACACATGATTCTCTTCCGGAATTTAGTATCTAGTGGAACAATTATTGTTTGCATGTAAAAGAGCTGAGTGTCCAGGATACTGAACTACTGTCTGCCCCCAAACGCAACATGCTTTCTTTCATAGCCAAACATTTGGACATGTTTCTCTCATCAGAAATTCACTACTTCATCCAGTATCTCTTCCTTGCCGCCTTCTCCAGACTAGCCTGGTCCAGAAGTCTCAATCTGATAATGGCTTCTCTGGAAATATTTTCCTAAATGTCCAGAGTTGGGTTAGGTGTCTTTCATTCTTCATTCCATAAGTATTTCATCCATAGTGCCAAGTATGTTAACTGATGTAGCCTTCTCAAACCCATGAGATACTTTCCTTCCCACTTTTTCAGGTAAGTAAACTGAAGCACCAGGCTGTAGAGTGACTGGTCCAGGGACTGCCATTAGGAAGTGGTGGAACTGGAGCTTGAACTCAGGTTTCTCTCCCAAGCATTCACACTTCCTCTAGAGGGTGCTGCCTTGCTGGTACAATTAATAAGAATTATAAAGATTAAAAGAGAGGAGATAAATTTTTATTATTTATAAATGAAAGCCATACAAATTAACAAGCTACTAAAATGAATGGGAGAGTTCAGCAAAGTTGCCAGACCAAAGATTTTTAAAACCCAGTAACATTTTTCAATACTAAAGCATTAGCTAGCATAACACAACAGTAAAACAAGCAACACAACCCTCCCCAGGAGGAACACGCTTTCTACAATTAAATATGGTTTATTTGAGGATCATCTGGATGGCTCAAAGTCAGAAAATCTATCAAAATAATCTTAATAATACAGGAAAAGTTAATGTCAAGTTATAAGAGGAATATGAATAGGTGGGATTTTCCAAAAGTGACTAAAGAATATCTGTGAAAAATCTATAGTAAACATCAAATTTAATGCAGAGCTCAGAGAAGCATTTTGTTTTTAATTTTGGGAGATGAGGATGCATGTGTTGACACAACTGTTCGGTAAAGTAATGAAGACAAAAATAATAATGACCATTCATTTTTATTGAGTGTTTACCTATGTGCCAAGCAGTGTAAAAGCAAAAGTGTGGTGGATTAACCATTGGTGCAGGGAGATGGTGACATTCCCATCTTCCCACTCCTCCAAGGTAGATGTGATAATTGAACTACAGTGAGCCAGGATGAAACAGAGTTGTTGCAGAGCAATTGTAGGTAGGATGTTTAATTTATTGTTCTGACCCAGAAAGTAGCTATCTGAACATAATGGAGTGGAGAAAATTACAATGCAGTAGAATTTAGGTGTCAGTAGTGATGGTATAGCATAGTTAGACCTAAGGTGTAAAATGAAAAAATCCCTAAAATCTACAAATAACTGCACTTTACATATAGTCAGTACATATGCAATCATGTCAACACATGCATTGCATAGTCTGTACATATGCAATCCAAACATACTGCAATCATAGATTTTATGGATGAAGCAGAGCCCTTTTGAAATGGAAATTAACATGGAGAAGTAACACAATGCATAGAATACGCTTTGTGTTGTGTTAACTGAATGAACTTCTGGTGAAGAATGAAAATGGGGATCCAAAACACTTTGTTAAATCTCAGTTTTACTTCTTTGTGTAGAATTGTACAATACATTTAATTTTTTCTGCACTTATTATTCTTTTTTGGAAAATTAAGATAATTAAACCAGATAAATTACCTTTGGTGTTAAACCTGGTGGTTCTGGGAAACCAACATAACATAGATGAATTCTATCATATGCTGACATTTCCAACCTGTAATCTCTATAGATGTTACTTAGGCACTAGAAGGGACTTTGGACACCTCCAATCTAATCTTATTTTAAAGACAAAGTAACTGAGGCTTAAAGACATAAAGTACCTTGCTAGTGTTACATAGCTGCTTAAAGACAGAATCAAGCCTAGAGTACAAGTCTCTAGACCCCAGTCCATTCCATGGTTCTGGTAAGATTAGGAAAGTTCCAAATTTCATCCAGAAGTTCTCATTCTCAATTTTACATGAACTATAGTTTTGGAAATTGTATTACGTTAATGATGAATAGATGGGAATGATGGTAGTCTGTATGGAGTATAATAAAGGAACAGATGGTACACACTTCCACCATTACTTACACAACACATCCAAAGAGAGAGATTTTATGGTGTGCTTGTGTATATATACACACCATGTATACATATACACACACTATCTATTTATCTATCAACAAATATATATATACACACACACAATGGAATACTATTCAACCATAAAAATAATAAAGTCATGTCTTTTGCAGTAACATGGATGTAATTGGAGGCCATTATCTCAAGTGAAACAAATCAAAACAGAAAGTCAGATGTGGTATATTCTTACTTAGAAGTGGGAGCTAAGTGATGTATACATATGGACATAGAATGTGGAATAATAGTTATTGGTGAATCCAAAAGGTTTGGAGGATTGAAAGAGGTTGAGGGATGAGAGATTACTTAATGGGTACAGAGTACATTATTCTGGTGATGGTTACTCTAAAAGCCCAGACTTTATCTCTATACAATACAGCCACGCAACAAAACTGCCCTTGTACTCCTTATTTGTATTTATTTTTTCAAAGAATCAATGTTTGTGGTTCCACCACATGGACCACATTTAAGTAGTCTGGATTAAATGTATATATATATTTATATATATATATATATATATGTGTGTGTGTGTGTGTGTGTGTGTGTGTGTATTCTATAAGACTTTTCAATTTTCTTTGTTCTCACTCTGTTTGTCAAAGAATTTTTTTTATTAGTAATTTGGTCATGTAGGGTAATGGTGCAGGCTTAGTTAGTCAGGGATTGCTCTGATGAAAGAAAAAAAAATTACTCACTTTAACCTCCTATACCCCTTCATGCTTCCCTCCCCCACTGCCAAAAAAAAACCCTCAAAAGAAATCTGGTATCTTAGACTACAAAAATGCAGCCATCTTGGGAAACCTGTAACAAGTACACCCAGCAGAAACGGTCAAAATCTTAAGATTGTAACAAATATGTAATCCCACAGAAAGGATGAGGCCTGCCAAAGTGTTTGATGATGCCTATAAAATCTATTTTTCTTAGACAAAAGCTAAACGGCATAGGAGAAGTAATATAAAGCAGAGGCAAATGAAAAGCAAAAATTAGAAAGAAGATAAGAATGGCAATCTATAATAATAATTTTGATAACTACCACTTAGGAAAGAATA
This sequence comes from Cacajao melanocephalus, assembly GCA_963573385.1. Taxonomy (NCBI): domain Eukaryota; kingdom Metazoa; phylum Chordata; class Mammalia; order Primates; family Pitheciidae; genus Cacajao; species Cacajao melanocephalus. The sequence continues at coordinate 66,787 of CAUYLG010019803.1, forward strand.
TTTAATGAGGCCAGTGAAAGAGGAGATAAAGTATTAAAACTGACTATTCTCCTATCATGAGGACAGGAGCTCTGTTAGCTCTGTCTTAGATAATTTGTACAGCCCAAGAGGAGAAGAAAGAACCAGCAATGCTATAAAAGATAAGTTCTGCTTTCCAATCTAGGGAGAGAAAAGAACCCACATTGACCACAGGAGTACAAACACTGCCAGTTGCCAAATAAACTTTATTAATAGAGACAACCTGCCCCTTAGCAGTTTTATAAGCACTACTGCTATGTTATATAGGCTTGAGAAGGTTAGTTTACTTGTCAGGAAGAAGCCCAGCAAGGAATGTTTTAAAACAAGACGTTTGGGACTACTACAGAGATCCAATGTTACGCTAAATCACTTGATACGTTTCATATGAAGCCAAGTATTTGGAACAGGAGATGCCAGAGGTCTAATCAGCAAGAATAATAAACAATTAGAGGAATGACAGCCAAGTCTAGTGAAACTCTCTGGAGAAAGGGTACTGGAGGATTTATGGTCTAAGGTGCATTTGTGCTTAGTAAAAGATAAGCTGTTCCTAGATTTCCAAATTTAATTTTAAGTGTTATTCCTGAGGATTATGGTAATCACATCTATTTGCTTCTGTAAGGGATTGGTGAGAAGCAATAGTAATGTTTAAATCCAGTTATTTGTGAGTGGGAGATGTACTATATCATTAGGTCCCATTTTCACTGACTAGGTTATTATCAGCAGGTAATAAGAAATGTGCATCATTACAAATTCTCATATGGTATTTTGTGCTAAAACATGAGGTATGTCTTCTGTGGCAGCACTGAGTGATCACATAGAGACTGATGTCAAATGGCTGTTATAAATTACAGGATACATTTTAATAGTTAAACAATTATCTAAAGAGGCAACACTGGAAATTGTTCAGTAATAATTGGCTGATTTTTATGATGAAGTATAATTCTTTTTATTATTATTATTACATTCTGGGGTACATGTGCAGAATGTGCAGGCTTGTTACTTAGGTGTACACATGCCATGGTGGTTTGCTGCAGCCATCACTCCGTCATCTACATTAGGTATTTCTCCTAATGCTATCCCTCCCTTAGTTCCTCACCCCTAAACAGGCCCCAGTATGTGATGTTCCCCTCCTTGTGCCCATTTGTATTTATTGTTCAACACCCACTTATAAGTGAGAACATGCAGTGTTTTGTTTTCTATTCTTGTTTCAGTTTGCTGAGAATGATGGTTTCCAGCTTCATCCATGTCCCTTCAAAGGACATGAACTCATTCTTTTTTATGGCTGCATAGTATTCCACGGTGTATAGGTGCCACATTTTCTTTATCCAGTCTATCATTGATGGGCATTGGAGCTGGTTCCAAGTCTTTGCTGTTGTAAACACTGCCACAGTGAAGATATGTGTGTATGTGTCTTTATAATAGAATAATTTATAATCCTTTGGGTGTATACTCAGTAATGGTATTGCTGGGTCAAATGGTATTTCTAGTTCTAGATCCTTGAGGAATTGCCACAGTCTTCCACAATGGTTGAACTAATTTCCACTCCCACTAAGAGTGTAAAAGTGTTCCTATATCTCCAGCATCTGTTGTCTTCTGACTTTTTAACGATCGCCATTCTAACTAGTGTGAGATGGTATCTCAGTGTGGTTTTGATTTGCATTTCTGTAATGACCAAAAATGATGTACTTTTTCCATATGTGTGTTGGCTGTATAAATGTCTTCTTTTTTGCATGTGTCTTTATAGTAGAATGATTTATAATCCTTTGGGTTTGCTGGGTCAAATGATATTTTTAGTTCTAGATTCTTAAAGAAACTTCCACAATGGTTGAACTAATTTACACTCCCACCAACAATGTATAGGTGTTTCTATTTCTCCACATCCTCTTCAGCTTCTGTCATTTCCTGACTTTTAATGATCGGCTTTCTGACTGGTGTGAGATGGTATCTCAATGTGGTTTTGATTTGCATTTCTCTAATGATCAGTGATAATGAGCTTTTTTTCATGTGTTTGTTAGCTGCATAAATGTCCTCAATTGAGAAGTAACTGTTCATATCCTTTGCACAATTTTTGATGGGGTTATTTCTTTTCTTCTTGTAAATTTGTTTAAGTTCTTTGTAGATTCTGGATATTAGCCATTGTCAGTTGGGTAGATTGCAAAAATTTTCTCCCATTCTGTAGGTTACTATCATCATCACTCTGATGATAGTTTCTTGTGCTGTGCAGAAGCTCTTTAGTTTAATTAGATCCCATTTGTCAATTTTGGCTTTTGTTTCCATTGCTTTTGGTGTTTTAGTCATGAAGTCTTTTCCCATGCCTATGTCCTGAATGATATTTCCTAGGTTTTCTTCTAGGGTTTTTATGGTTTTAGGTCTTATGTTTAAGTCTTTAATCCATATTGAGTTAATTTTTGCATAAGGTGTAAGTTAATTTTTGCATAAGGTGTAAGTTTTAGTTTTCTGCATATGGCTAGCCAGTTTTCCCAACACCATGTATTGAATAGGGAATCCTTTCTCTATTGCTTGCTTTTGTCAGGTTTGTTGAAGATCAGATAGTTGTAGATGTGTGGAGTTATTTCTGAGGTCTCTCTTCTGTTCCATTGGTCTGTATATCTGCTTTGGTACCAGTACCATGCTGTTTTGATTACTGTGACCTTGTAGTATAGTTTGAAGTCAGGTAGCATGATGCCTCCAGTTTTCTTTTTGCTTAGGATTGTCTTGGCTATATGGGGTCTTTTTTGATTCCATATGAAATTTAAAATAGTGTTTTCCAATTCTGTGAAGAAAGTCAATGGTAGCTTGATGGGAATAGCATTGAATCTATAAATTACTTTGCGCAGTAAGGCCATTTTCACGATATTGATTCTTCCTATGCATGAGCATGGAATGTTTTTCCATTTGTTTGTGTCCTCTCTTATTTCCTTGAGCAGTGGTTTGTAGTTCTCCTTGAATAGGTCCTTCATATCCCTTGTAAGTGTATTCTTAGGTATTTTATTCTCTTTGTAGCAATTGTGAATGGGAGTTCACTCATGATTTGGCTCTCTGTTTGTCTGTCATTGGGATATAGGGATGCTAGTGATTTCTGCACTTTGTTTTTGTATCCTGAGACTTTGCTGACATTGCTTATTACCTAAGCAAATTTTGGGCTGAGATAATGGGGTCTTCTAAATGTACAATCATGTCATCTGCCAACAGAGACAATTTGAATTCCTCTTTTCCTAACTGAATACCCTTTGTTTCTTTGTCTTTCCTGAATGCCCTGGCCAGAACTTCCACTATGTTGAATAGGAGTGGTGAGAGAGCGCATCAATCAAGGATAATTCTTACACAAATCTTTTTATATAAATACCTGAAAAATTGAAAAGAAGAACATTCATTTTAAATGCTTATCTGGGAACTTTCTGTTTTCTTGCCTTATTTATCTTTAACTGGTAATGCTGGAACTGTGCAGAAAACCATCAAAATAACTTTCTTTATCTATTTTTAGAGTTTAAAAGTGTGACATACCTATATATGTCATATATATAATTAATGTATATATAAGATATAAATAAAATATAACTTCTCCTATATAGTAGGAGTACTTGGGAGGCCAAAATTGGCCACTACTAAATTCAGGCCTAACAAATTCTGTTGTTGGAAGCTACAACTAAAAAGGAATGGCTTGGCCCATGGAATGAAAGGAAAATCTTTTGTTATTTTTGAAGGGTTAAAGCTAGAAGGCTTTTTTCCCTTCCTACACTTTTCTTTCTCTTGGTATTATTCCTTTATCATTCTTCTTCACTTATCTTTCCTCGTCATGGGTTTTATATTTTCAAAACTTCACTCAAGTTTATCAGCTGTAGAAACCTCACGTTGACTATCCCAGTTTGTCTCTGACCCTTCAATGCTGCTGTACTAGGCTTTGCCCCTTTTGTGGCAAAATATGACAGCCTTCCTTTTTGTGAAAGTTTTCAAATCATATCAAGGCGTTTGTCTTCCCAGCAAGACCACTGTAATCCAAATAGAAAAATATTTGTTCCTAGTATTTGGCCTGATAAAGAACTTATACCAGAAAATAAACTAGTCACATCACTGACACAGGTTTAGTTCACATGACTTTTTTTCTCATATCAAGACTTTCCTGAAAAAGAAGTCAGTGCAAGATTTATAAATTGCAAACTGGCACTTTAATGAACTAGACTATAAGGATGTTAGTGGATACTTTTCATCTTCCTGTGAGAAGGGTAAGTAGGAGAGTTGTGATGGATGACATGACTGGTTGGTGGTGAGCTGTGACATTCACAATGGTGGATAATTGCTAATAAAAGGTAACATTTTTGAGTGTGAAGGCTTGTTCTATGCAACTTTTATGAATGAGCTCACTGATACCTCACAATGACCCTCTGAGGTAGGTATTACCATTTTCCTCATTCTACAGATGAAAAAAGTGAGACCCTTGAGACTAGGTATGGTGGTTCATGCCTGTAATCCCAGCACTTTAGGAGGCCAAGGCGGGTCTATCACTTGAGGTCAGGAGTTTGAAACCAGCCTAGCCAACATGGTGAAACCTTGTCTCTACTAAAATACAAAAATTTTCTGGGCGTGGTGGCACATGCCTGTAATCATGGCACAGCTACTTGGGAGGCTGAGGCATGAGAATCGCTTGAACCTGGGAGATGGAGGTTGCATTGAGCAGAGATTGTGCTATTATACTCCAGCCTGAGTTACAGAGCAAGACTTCATCTCAAAAACAAACAAAAAATGAGGCCCTGAGAAATTAGCTTGTCCCAAACCTTACAGTTAGTAAGAGGCTAATTCAGATTTCAACCCCTGATCTGTCTGAAACCAGTCTATACCTGGATATATTCTTTCCCACAGAGCTTTCTGCAGTGAAAATATCCTATGTCTTCTGTTTTCAACATGCTAGCCATTTACCACATGTGGTTTTTGAATACTTGCAGTGTGTCTGGCTCAACTGAGAAAGTGAATTTCTAGTTTTATTTTAATTAATTTACAGTTAAATTTAAATAGCCACATGTGGTTAATGGCTACTATGATCAACAACATAGGTCTGGAGACTTTTAAAATGTTGCTAACTACAGGCTAATAACAGGAAACCCAGTCCAGGAAAGTACATTCGTGTAAGGTCTAGTTTTTCTCCATTTCTAGAGCTTCTCAGACATTGTAAAAGCAAAAACAAAAACAGAAACAACAGCCGGGTGCTATCTTAAATTGCTGGGGTGTTGGAAGTAATAGGATTCAATTAAGTAAGTTATTTACTGCTTCCTTTGGTTCAGAAACTGTGCCACACTTTGGGCATTCTAAATGAATTTTGTCTTCAAGGAGTTCATCGTCTAAGTAGCTTTATAGAGTGTCGTAGTTTTTTCCCAGATTTTCTTCATATATGATTAGACAAAGTATTTAAATATGTGCTATATAATATATTGTGGTGTTTTGATTTTAATTTTATGACTAGATAATGTATTCCCATGGTTTAAACTGCAAAAGGTTCAAGCACTTTCCAATTCCTTTCTATAAATGCAACCAGTGCTATCATTTTCTAGTGTAGGTCCTTATAAATGTTTTGTGCAGACACACAAAAAATGCACATGTATATTTAACCATCCCCTTTATGAAAACAAATACACACTGTTGAGTAACCTTGTTCTTTTTACTTAAAAAATATGCCCTGGATACATTTTCATGCTAGTATTAAAAAAAGTCTCATTTTTTTCTATGGATGCATAATATTACATTGTATGGATGTATTATAATTTACTTAAGCAGTCCCCTACTGATGGACATTTAGGTTGTTTCCATTCTTTTGCTATTAGAGGAAATATTGACATGAGTAATTTCAGCACTTATATTATAAAGTGAGCTAGAATGACTGCATTTCTGTTTCCCAGACCATATTCCACAGAACACTAGTCTCATGATATGTTCAATACGCAAAAGGGTTCTATAGTTAAATAACTTTGGTTAACTCTGGGTATTTGTTGATGTTTCATAGTGCACACTGTCATATTAAAATAAGTCTTGCAATAATCTGCTTCTATGTAATCCAAGTGTTTTCCGACCTCACATTTTCTCTAGTAACAGAATACACCGTTATTTCAGGTTAGGTTTCTGGGAAGCAGACTCTGAGACAGAAACATACATGTGAGAGGCTTACTGGGGCATGTTCTAAAGAACAACACCTGATGGTGGAAGCGAGGGCATCGAAACAGGGTGGGCAAAAGCAGAAGTTGGACTATGATGAAGTTGCAACAGTAGCCTCACTGGATCCTATGGGTAGTCCTCTAGAGGCAGGATGGCTCTTCGGAGATGTTCCAACTCTGGAAACAGGCCAGATTCCTGGAAGAAAAAGCCATTACCTGACAAAGAAAGCTAGATAGCTTTCTTCCATTGACAGTATTTCTCGGGAGGGGCTCAGCTATGAGCTGTCAGCTGGAACAACGAATTTCATTGTTCACTACAACTCTGTATAGCATCTTCACATCTTTAAAGGAAATGCTTATCAGTTCCTAGATAGTCTTGCTGGTCAGAGCAAGTCACTTGGTCTCCTGGGACTCCTCCATTTCTTACTGCATGAAATATGAATGCTGAACTGAAAGTTCTTTAGAGTTTATAACATTCTTTGCATCTATTTCCATTTCAGTATGTGCTAATTAAATTCCAAGTTCAGACATAAGTTTTTCCAAACACATACTTGGCCATATAGAGGCCAATGATGTGGATAGATAAGCCCTAATTTTTCAGTATTATGGCTATGAAGTTATGGAAAAAAGTGCATTGTTATAGGGCTTTCAAGTATATGTTACTTAACTTGGGGCAGACTCTTGGGGGAAAATTGCATAAGAGCTGAATTAAAGCTTTTTATTTTTTAAATATTTTGGTTACCTCTTGTTAAGTGTTTGCTGAAGAAGCTAGCTATCTTTCTAGGAACATTGGCCCATATTGATAAAATTGAAGGAATATACTGGCATGGAATATAAAAAAGAGAGGAGCATAACTGGTTTTAAAGCACATTCTTAGGAGCTCTTATTTATTTTCCTTTTAGAAGCTCAGGAAGCAAACAGGTGTAGACAAACAGGCATAGGAATTTCTCAGGGACCTTCCATTTGGGAATCAGATGGGTCTAAATGCCCATGCTGTGTCTTTGAAGATATTTGTGAATTTCATTCTTATGTGCCTGCAGGATTCATCACTTGTGGTTGATATCGATGGAAGCTTGTTTCCTGGTAGGAGAGGGAAAAGGGTTCAGGCAATGGGCCTCTCTTAAGTGTGCCTGGTAGAATTGATGAAAGTTCATAAAAAGGACGGAAAATATATCCAAGAAAAAGAAAATGTTCTTTTAAGATAATGAAATGGGAGGTGAAATCAAATTTAAGGCAGTGGGTATTATACAAACATGATGCAGAGAAGAAAGCAAAAAGGAACAAACAATTCTAAGGTTGATGGCGGTATGGGTCTATGATCAGCTTTTAAATTGAATATAAGCTTTTCTCAAAAACCTTAATCTTTTCCTTCAACACAAAGCTTCATAAGGATTTTTGAGTCATACTGAAATTTGTTTAAGATGTTTCTTAATTTATTTTATAAAATAAAAATTATACTACTTTATTTTTTTTCTTTTTTTAGATAGAGTCTCATACTGTCACCCCAGCTGGAGTGCAGTGGCATGATCTCAGCTCACTGCAACCTCTGACTCCCATGTTCAAGTGATTCTCCTGCCTTAGCCTCCAGAATAGCTGGGATTACAGGTGCCCGTTACCATGCCTAGCTAACTTTTTTTTTTTTTTTTTGTATTTTTAGTAGAGACAAGGTTTTACTATGTTGGCGTGGCTGCTCTCGAACTCCTGACCTTATGATCCGCCTGCCTTGGCCTCTCAAAGTGCTGGGGTTACAGGCATTAGCCAATGCACCTGGCCGCTACTTTACTTTTCTAAATGGTATAAGTTGGATTATTTTTATAAAAAAACATATAAGTTATATTATTTTTAGGTTTTCCAATCATATAATCTGTTCACATATTTATACCTCATCAAAATTACATATATCTTAAAATATTATATTATGATGTTGTGTTTGACTACTTCAATTTGAGTGGAGACATTGCCATTTCACTTTTAGAATAGATGTTTACAACTTATTTTCAACACCTTCTTCACACTTGGTCAATAACTTGATATCAAATACATAAATACATTTGACATCACATGCGCTTTCCGCTATTTCATGGTAACGGGAAAGACATTTTACTAGAGAGCTATATGAAACATTATAGGCTTTAAAAAATGATATATGATAATTTTTTCTCCAAAATGAAGCAGCTCTAGTTAGCAAGGACATGAGTTAAATTATGGGGGACTCTGAGGATCATAGAAAAGATTTCTCCAAGAAGTTCAGTCTTGACTTACGTAGTTTTCTCCATACGAGTCTTCCTGTTTTTTTTTTTTTAATAGAATGATCAGGCATGTAGGTAACTACAAATCTGAGGAAGGGAGGATTACTTAATATGTAATTATTAATCCTCTTATCCCTACCTTTAACTCTTACAGAATCCATTCCAATATATGGCTACGTGGCTCTTTGGAGCAACGTCCCATCATGTTCCATGCTGGTGACATCACACGGAGTACAGAAATCAATGTTAGCAGATAGCCAGCCCATACAAGATTGTGTAAGTAAAGGTTCTTTTTTGTTTGTTTCTTTGCTTGTTTGTTTGAGATGAAGTCTCACTCTGTCACGCAGGCTGGCGTGCAGAGGTGCAATCTCAGCTCACTGCAACCTGCACCTCCCGGGTTCAAGCAGTTCTCTGCCTCAGCCTCCCAAGTAGCTGGGATTACAGGTGTGCGCCACCACGCCCAGCTAATTTTCTGTATTTTCAGTAGTGACAAGGTTTCACCATCTTGACCAGGCTGGTCTTGAACTTCTGACCTAGTGATCCACCCATCTTGGCCTCCCTAAGTGCTGAGAGTACAGGCATGAACCACCATGCCTGGCTGTGAGTAAAATTTTAAAAATTGTATCATATGATGTAGACATTTTTATGTAATTAATTACTAATCAGGAAGATGTGGCAAAACAGGTGAAGTTATATATACTCAGAATTTTTTAAATGAGCATCTCGGTTTAAAAAATATACAATTTGTTATTGCACGCTTAAAGCATATGTTTGAGGATACAGAATATTGCACATATTTTTTTTTCTGAAAAGAGACACTTAGTAAATATTATAGACTTTGTGAATCAAATGATCACTGTCCCAACTAGTCATCTCTGCCCTATTGCTTAAGAACAGCCATCAGTGTGTATGGGCATGGCTGTGTCCCAACAGAACTATTTATAAAAACAGGCGGCAGATTAGGGTTGGCCTCTGAGTCATAGTTTGTCAATTCTAGGCATAGAAAATGAAAGAATTGTGCATATCGTTTTCTGTATATTGGGTTAATTTAGAAAGAACTTGGGTGCTTAAAATTAAATAATAGGTCAGGTGTGGTGGCTCAATCCTGTAACCCCAGTACTTTGGGAGGCCGAGGAGGGCAGATCACGAGGTCAAGAGATCAAGACCATTCTGGCCAACATGGTGAAACCCCGTCTCTACTAAAAATACAAAAATTAGCTGGACATAGTGGCGCACGCCTATAGTCCCAGCTACTCGGGAGGCTGAGGCAGGAGAATTGCTTGAACTTGGGAGGCGGAGGTTGTAGTGAGCCGATTGTGCCACTGCACTCCAGCCTGGCACCTGGTGACAGAGGGAAACTCTGTCTCAAAAAAAAATTAAATAATAAATGTGATCAAACTATCTAATTTTTAAATGAATTTACTAATCTAAGTATATTAGAAGAGAATGCAGATTAGATTTTTTAAATGACTAATTGAGACTTTTGAGAAGAATTTTAAAACGATCTAAGGTCAAGTTCAGTCTCCATAACTAAACAAAATATAGTAAGGTATAACTTAATGATGGAGATATGTTCTAAGAAATATATCGTTAGGCAATTCTGTTGTGGCGACATCCTAGGCTGTACTGACACAAACCGAGATGGTATAGCCTATACATGCCTAGTCAATATGGTGTAGCCAATTGGTCCTAAGCTACAAACCTGTACAGCATGTTACTGTACTGAATACTGTAGGTGATTGTAACACAATGATAAGTATTTGTGTATCTAAACATAGAAAAGATACAGTAAAAATGCAGTATAAAAGAAAAAAGGGATATATCTGCATAGGACACTTAGGATGAATAAAGTTTACAAATATTGGAAGTTGCTCTGGTTGATTCAGTGAGCGAGTGGTGGGTGAATGTGAAAACCTTGGACATTACATTACACTACTGTAGACTTTATAAACACTGTATAATTAGATCATGCTAAATTTCTTAAAATATTTTTCTTTTTTCAATAATAAATTAACCTTAGATTATTGTAACTTTTTTAAGTTAAGAAACAAACATTTTCTTTAACTTTTTGACTTTTGTAATAACACAACATAAAGCCAAACATATTGTACAGCTGTACAAAAGCGTTTTTCTTTACATCCATATTCTATAGGATTTTTTCTATTTTTAAAAATGTCTAGTTTATGCTTTTTAAACTTTTTTGTAATCAAACACTGCATGTTCTCACTCATAGGCAGGTGTTCAACAATGAGAACACATGGACACAGGAAGGGAAGCATCACACACTGGGGTCTGTGTGGGGGAACTAGGGGAGGGACAGTGAGGGGTGGGGAGTTGGGGAGGGATAACATGGGGAGAAATGCCAGATATAGGTGATGGGGAGGAAGGCAGCAAACCGCACTGCTATGTGTGTACCTATGCAACAATCCTGCATGTTCTTCACATGTACCCCAAAACCTAAAATGAAATAAAATGAAATAAAATAAAAACGAAGACATAAACACACACATTAGCCTAGGTCTACACAGAGTCAGGATCATCAACATCACTGTCTTCTTCCTCCACATGTTGTTTCCCTGGAATGTGTCCAGGGGCAGTAACACACATGGAGCTGTTATCTCCTGTGATGTCAATGTCCTCTTCTGGAATATCTCCAGAAGGACCCGCCTGAGGCTGTTTTACCATTAACTTTTAAGAAAATATAAGTAAAAGGAGTACATCATAAAATAATGATAAAAAAGTATAACATAATACATACATAAACCAGTAACATAGTTATTATCAAGTATTATGTACTGTACATAATTTTATGTTATACTTTTATATGACTAGCAGTGCAGTAAGTTTCCACTAGCATTACCATAAACATGTGAGCAATGCATTGTGTTACAACATTAAGGCATTTATATGGTTTGGATTTGTGTCTCCATTGTTGGAGGAGGGGCCTGGTGGGAGGTAATTGGATCATGGCGACAAAGTTTCCCCTTGCTGTTCCCAGTAGTGAGTTCTCATGAGATTTGGTTGTTTAAGAGTGTGTAGCACCTCCCGCTGCTCTCTCTTCCTGCTCTGACCATGTAAGACATGCCTGCTTCCCCTTCACCTTCTGCCATGATTTTGTTTCCTGAGGCCTCCCCAGCCACGCTTCCTGTATAGCCTGCAGAACTGTGAGTCAGTTAGACATTTTTTTCTTTATAAATTACCCAGTCTCAGGTAGTTTTTTATAACAATGCAAGAATGGAATATACAGACATCTACAAAGTCACCAGGTGCTAGGAAATTTTTCAGCTCTATTATAATTTTATGGGACAACCCTCATTGTATATGCAGTCTGTCATTGACGGAAACTTTCTTATGGGGCATGTGACTTTAAAGCCACAGAAATAAATCCAAGCATCTGGCTTCTTATGGTAAGGTGAATATATACATTTCATTTTCACTGTCAGTAATAATTTCTAATTAACACCCTCAGATATAATTCTAATTAAGACCCTCAGATATACCTCAGATAGCATATATAATAGATCAAGATGAATAGTGGAATAAGTAAAGAAGTTTAAGGAAATTGAAATATTTTATAAGAACTCTAAGACGAAAAAGGCAGTTTCTTTATTTTTCCATCATTTTTGATATGAGAAAATAAAATAACTACAAATTGAGAGAAAAAGAACATGAGAGCATATTCTTTGACAGTAATTATCTGTAAACTGAAACTTACCCCTTAACTTCATAAACTTCCTTGAAATTACTGTTTCTTGGAATTTTTATTAAGAATTCTCCAAACCCAAGAACAAGTTTACTGGTGTCTTTTTTTTTTTTTTTTTTTTGAGACAGAATCTTGCTCTGTCACCCAGGCTGGAGTACAGTGGCCCAATCTTGGCTCAATGCAACCTCCGCTCCCTGGGTTCAAGCAATTCTCCTGCCTCAGCCTCCTGAGTAGCTGAGTAGTCACCATGCCTGGGTACTTTTTGTATTTTTAGTAGAGATGGGGTTTCATCATGTCAGGCAGGCTTGTCTCGAACTCCTGAACTCGTAATCCTCCCAAAGTGCTGGGATTACAAGTGTGAGCCACCGCACCCAGCCGGTGTCTTATTGATACACACCAATTAGCTATTGCTACCATTGAGGGATTGAAGAAGATGCAGGGGGAAATTTTGGATATAAAGTGATGATATTTGAGACATTTTTAGTAATAGCAATGTAGTTTGGAGTGTCTTGTCACTGAGACATTGAGGGAAATGAATAAACATTTTTTTTTAAAAAATTATGATGAATTCTGGGGAAAAGCTATGGAAGGGGAATTTTGCTTCAATGAAATCATGCTTGAAATATGCAAGAGACTTAAACAGGAATCTCCCCTAGTATGTGAGTAGTAAATATGTGTTTTAAAGTCATAAGAAGAATGTCACGTTCCTTCTGCTTTTCTTTTTATGAATTCTCTTTGATTCCTACATTTTTAGGTTCAGCTTCCTTTGTTGATACTTAGATATAGGGGTATTCTGATTGGTTATTTTTTGGTGGCCAGTGATAGTTATTCACATCAGGATTTAGGCTAGGTCGAATTAAAGACCTCAAGTATCTCTTTCAATTTGCACAGTAAAAGAGGCAGGTAAGTGTAATTTGTTCCTTGGTGAGCTCTGCTGTTACTGTAACAAGAACCCAGAAGGGCACTATTTGTATAGGTTAATCCTTTGGAGGTAGCTTTTATTTTGGATAGTCAACTAGGGAGTGTAATAGGCTCCATGCTAAAGAAACCTTCACTGTGATGACATTTCTGCCAACCGAATCTCACTTGTAGTCTTTCACATGATTTATTTGCTATAATTTTTACATTTTGAAAATAAATGCATTTATAAAACAGAATTTGGGTATAAGCTAAGTTAATAAGAATCTCACTAGTGCATGCTTTCACTCAAGGCCCCTTCCCTTTTATTTTAGCTAGGGATGTAGCTTACAAGCTTGGGTGGCCTTGAGTCACCACTTTTAACTCAATTTAGTTAAAGCTTTACTTGTATTTGTTATTATCTTTTTGATTATCAGGGTAATACATGCTCATTATAGAAGAGTGAAAACTACAGAAAAGTTTAAAGTGAGAAAAATATCACCAGTTGCCGTAATTACTAGGAGGCGACTAAACGCATGACTGTTAACAAGGTTAGTTTGTTTAAGTGGTGGTTGTAAAAAAGATTGAAAAGTTTCATTGTGGTTTTGCTTGTTTAACAGCAAATTGTGACATTTCTTTGTGACATTACATAAGTAAACATTATTTTAATGTGCATATAATACTCTAATTTAAAATAGGTTCCAACCCATCATACCTTTCCCTAATTTTTGATCATTATAAATAATACTTCAGTGAATATATTTTTGAATACATTTTGTTCAAGTTTCTGATAATTTCATTAGGTACATTTCCTAAGAAGGGAACTCAGATGTCTAAAGTAATAAATATTTTAACAGTGGTCAGCTCTTATCCCAAAAATTATGTACAAATTTATACCTTTGTCATCCCTACACCTTCATCATTTCTATGTCAGCCTTGGTGATATTGCATCCTCACCAGTGCTGGCGTTTCACAATCCTTTCTGGTTCCATGAAAAATAGGGCAGGAGTTTATGCCAAATGTAATTCTCCTCTTGAAACCACAGAGAAAATTAGGAGAATGGGATTGAAGGGAATCCCACAAACTAAGTCTAATAAAACCCAGAGACAGCGAGTAACCATAAAATCCAGAGCATGTTATTGAAGACAGACAAAAACAAGTGAAGTTAGCAGAATTTGTTCAGAAAACACTGCCAGGAGGAATGAGAGTGTGGAGTGGCCACAGTGATAGCAGATGTTGATGGCTGCCAGCAGGTAAGTATTCCAAGCAGGAAAGACCCGTGTTCTGAGGGGGAGGTACACTCAAATAGGGAGTCATTCCTGGGAGAATTGGAGAAAGATGTTTTTGTTCCCATAAGAGGCAGATCTCAGAAAGCATGTCTTTTAAAAAGGAGAGAAATGCATTGGAAGGAAAGGGCTGTATCCCTTGTTGGCAGCTTCTAGTAAAGAAGCTAGAGGAGCTCAGAGCTGGTGCAGGTGCCATTCCTTGTAAGATCCATTGGAATTCAAAAGGCACTTAATGACAGGCAGTCAGGTTCCTGCTGCATTGTACACTTAGTGCCTGGGATTTTTCTGCTTGTATGGAGTTGTGGACAAGTTAAGAGCCTGTGAGGCTCATCTTTGACCAATGGGATACAGAAGTTAGTAAACGTTCTTCCCCTTTTCTCTGCCTGAGTGTGACCTCTTAAAGTACAGTTTGTGTACTGCTGTGCACCTAGAAATGGCAAGCTCTGTTGTATTCCCTTATAACAGCTCTATCCACCCTCTGTTTCTGTTTTTTTTTTTTTTCTTGTTGTTGTTTTTTTTCTCCTTATTTTCACTTCTTTCTGCTTTCTTGCAATCATACTCCTCAATAAAATAATTTTTTCTGTGGCTAATGATGATTTCATACCTGCTTTATTTTCATGCCTTTATTGTTTTTCTGATTTTTATTGGGATTTCTTCTCTGTTATGTGGATTATTCAAAACTGTATGCTTAATGTTCAATCAGTTGAAGATTCCCTAGTTGCCTTTTTTGTCTGCAGATTTCACAGCCAGATTTCTTTCGGAGAATAGAACACTGAATACTTTTATTCCTTTCAGTTTTGTCATGACTTGCTTTAGGCCCAACATATGGTTAATTTTGGTAAACGTTCCAAGAGGACCTAGCAAAAGTGAGTTTTGCCATTGAGTACGAGGCACCTTAGAGAACAGATAGGTCAAGTTTATTATTTTTTCCACATTTACTCTGTCCTTGTTGACTTTTTCTTTTACTGTTTATTCTATCAGCTTTTGAAAGAGATGTTTTAAAATTACCCACAATGACGGTGAATTTGCCTGTAAGATTTAAAGCTGTGATTTTATAAGACTAAAGATGGGAATATGATACCTCCCTGGTAGTTTGACCTTTTCATAGTTAAGAAATGCACACCACCATCTTAGTATTAAGGCTACCTGCCTTAATGTCTGCTTCATTATTAATATAGCTACAGTGTATACATGATATATTTTTTCTCATCCATTTACTTTCAGCCTTTTCTTGTCTCTATGTTATGTACGTGCATCTCTTGTAAACAGCATGTAGCTGTGTTTTATGTTATTGTGTTGAATACTTAGTCTTTTACAGAGTATTTAGTTCATTTTTACTTAATATAATAACTGATATATTTGTGTTTTTATTCACCAACTATTCTTTTTCTGTTTGACTCGGCTTTTATGTAGCTTTTTTCTTCCTTCATTGTTATTGCAACATGCATTCTTAGATATTACAACATGCATCTTTTGCATATTATAACATGCATCCTTTGCATATTCCATTCTATCTAATGATTTGTTTTAAGAAGAGATCATTGCAGTTTGATTTAAACCCTTAAAGAGGAATACAAACTTCAAATTGTTTTCATGAAGTGAAAATGCCACTGATGTCTAAGCATGATAAAAATTTCACGAGAAAACTATTTCCCAATTTTATTTATGAATATCAGTATAAAACTCTTCATTTTATTAGCAGCAATATTCCAGCAACTCATTAAAAAAGTAATATATCATGACCAAGGAGGGCTCATTCTAGGAATGAAAGATTATGAACTATACTAAAATAATTTATCATATTAATTGGTCTAAAATCATATGCTTATTTCTATAGATGCTGTGTATTTATTTGACAAAATTCAACAGCCATTGTGGATATTTTTTTAAAAAGACAAGTCAGTAAAGTAAGAGTTATAACATTTTACAATCACAGTGAGCTGACAAATTATTTATGCTGTAGGGGCAGAAATGGGGTGATTCCTTTCTTCCCCATTGTAAAGGTCACAGCCTACACCCTTATAACAAAAGACAGATTAACAAGAGAAATGCATGTTTATTTGATCACAGTTTTATGTGACACAGAAGCCTTCAAAAATGAGGACCCAAAGACTCAGGGAGAACTATCCATTTTCATACCCGTCTTTTTGGAACATTTATGGAGACTTCACTGTCTAGGCATGATTGATGCATAAACAGTCATGTAGAACTGTGCTTAGACAAAAAGGGCATGATCTAATGCCAACAGACTTGGTGAGGAAATCTCAGCAAGGCCTGTCGGATTCTTCTTGCCCTAACTAGGCAGGATTCCTTCCTCCCAGGTATGAGTGATGCCCCCTCTGGAATGACAGTCTTATTTCTTTTTGGCCAACTGTTACGTGGAAAGGTGAGGGAAGTTTAGAATAATATTTTTGGGCTTTATGCCTGGCTTTCGTGAAAAAGGGTTCTGGCTCCTATGACCTGCCTGGGGGAAGAGGGCTTCTAGTTTCTATAGCTCTCCTTGGGGAAGAATGAGGCTGAGAGATGAGTGTAGGAGATCAGAGAAACTTGCTTCTGAGATCTTCATTTTGAAATATTATTTTTTGAGCCCCACAAATGCACACATACAAACACAAACACACATGCACACAAACACACATGCACACAAACACACAATCTTGTCTCAAAGCCATTATTATAATTAATAGCAAAATACTAGAGACATTTCTGCTTATTCTGTTAGAAGTATAAATCAGAAAATGATGCACAATTCTCAACCCTACTACTGATGCTGTACCAGAGATTTTAGCCAACAAAGCAGATAAAAGAGACAAATTAAATCTAAAGCTCTAAGACCTAAGCAGGTAGAAGTAAAACCTATATGTTTTTGTGACTTAATATTTAGAAAACCCCCAAATAACCTGTGAAAGTTTCTAACCATTACTCAATTCCAGCATGTAAAATAGGAAAAACAGAGATAAATTTGACTCATTAAAAAAAATCCTTTGGTTGGAAAAAAACCCTCTGGGGAAATTCAAAAGAATAATAAACTGGGAAAAATACTTACTTCTCCAATCACTGAGCATTTTCTCCCTAATATATTAAGACCTTTTAAAAACTGAGGGATGTGGGGAAGTACAAGCTATAGATCTGTCAGCAAAAGACATAAATGAAAAGTTCATATAAAAGGAATTGCAAATATCATTTGAACTCAGAAAAAGGTATTCAGCCTCACATAAGATGCTATTGTTATTTGATTTTATTTAAGAAGTGAGAGAATATAAGTATATATTTCTAAATTTGCTTGTATTTCATAAAGAAACTTTCAAGGAAGGAATCACGAGAATTAATAGAAATGTTTTTTTAGAAAGACCAGAGTGGAAGGATAATAGAGTGAATGGGACAGGAATTGAAGCCTGATTCTTACATAAATACTTTCTCGTGTTAGCCATGTGAACATATTAACTTTATAGAAAAAAAATAAGAATACAAATTTGCAATTCCTTATGATTACTGTGTAAGTTGAATTCTTTACAGTGTTCATGTGCTATTTGTATTTTCATTTCTTAAAATTGTCTGTTCAAGTTCTTTATATTTAGAAATATTCCTTTAACTAAACTTTATAATTCCTTAAGATATTAAGGAACCAGTATATTTTAACATATTTATTTCACCTTTTAAAAGTCTGCTTACTCTATCATTTTGTTTAGTATGCATGAACTTAAACAGAAATTAATAATTCTTATTTTGTCAAATCTATCAATCTTTCAGTGTTGACTTTTCCATATATATAACTTTATTTTTGAAATGACACCCAAATGCTAAATGTTTAATAAGAAACATATCAATTTTAAGGAAACTGATTATCTCCGGCTGACCTTTCACTTCAAACTGCCCTATTTTTAATAAATGCATGAAACATTTCAACGGGCTCATGATAGTATATTTTATTTTATGGCCTTTAATCCTCTTCATGAAAACCTTCATTTTGATGAATGACCAAAGGAGAAAATATAGAAAATGATTCTGGGTATTTTAATGATGCCTCTTTGCATCTGTGAGCCGTAGTTACCAGTGCTATGAAATTGGAGTTGCTTGTCCATTAGAGATTCTTACAGTGATCAGGAAACAATGACTGACTGTGAAATGAGACTGTTGTTTTGGAGATCTGGAAACATCAGGCGAAACTGAAGTTCTCTCACATGAACAAAACGTTTTATTTTTAAGGCTGATCAGGACATCTGTAATTACTATTTGCTTTCCTGAAGGAAAGTATATTAGGTTACAGACACTAAGGGGGAGATAGGAGGACATATTCCTTAATCTTAGGTAGAATTTAAAGGCTACAAAGATCCGAATGAATGTGTGTTGGGAGATGGAGGAACAGGGAAGAAATAAAGTTTAGATCATCTGAGATTTTAACAAACAAAAGCTTAGATTTTTCCAAGCACTATATTTACCTATGTTCCAAGTGCTCAGATCGCATAAGAAATCATTCTCAGACTTCATGTAATAAAGCAACCATTTATTATGCTCATGAATTCTGCAGATAAGGAATTTAGACAGGGAACAACAGATATGGTTGTTTCTGCTCCAGATGCATGGGGCATCAATGAAAGACTTAAAGTCTGGGAGGCAGGAAGCAGAACATTTTTCCCTAAAGAGCCAGAGGAGTAAGTATTCTTCGCTTTGCAGGATTTAAATACGGTCTCTGTCATGACTACATATTTCTGCTGTTTCAGGGTAGTAGAAGCTATTGATAATATGTAAATGAATGAACATGGGTTCCAATAAACTATATTTGCAAAAACAGGCAACTGATTGGGTTTGACTCCCTGAGGTACCTGAAGGATAATTTATTTGCATGTCAGGTTGATGAGAGGTGTCAAGTGGAGGTCTCCATTCTTCTTCATGTAGAGCACTCCATGTAGACTCATTCCCTTTGGGATAGTTTGGGCTTCCTGTCATCATGGAGGCTGGGATCCAACCATGTGAGTCTTCAGAAAGAAGCAATTAATACCTACCCCAAATCATCCACCAAATCCTCCTAAGAATCTCCTTAATGTATCTGTGATACTTCCTCTTCTTAATAAGCAATGGAAAGATGAATGAATGGAACTCAAGACATTGCTTCAAATGGTTCATCCTTGCTCATTCAAGACTCATATACCTCTCCCACCTGATGTGTCAAGTTGAGACACATGATATCAGGTGATCTCTTGAATGATATCAGGTGATCTCTTTGCCACTGTAGTTAAGGTGGGTTTCTGCTGTCACTGACAAGTTCAAGAAATATTAGAGCTCATCTAGAAATTACATAAATATTTACTTTTTTTCTAGATGTCTTTTTTTTAAGCTAGAATTTGTCATAGGATGTGAGATGAGAATATAAATCTTTTTTATTATTATTATTATTTTTTTTTTGAAAGAAAGAAAAAGAGAGGAAAGAAAGTGAGAGTGAAAGAAAGAAAAAAAGACTGTACGAGAGAAAGAAAGAGGAAGGAAAAGAGGGAGAGAGAACAGGATTCTTGTTCTATTGCCCAGGCTAGAATGCAGTCTAAAAATGGGTATTGAAAACCTCTATTATACCAATAATTGTGTTTAACAAT
>CAUYLG010019804.1:0-20856 GCA_963573385.1 Cacajao melanocephalus
CAATACAGGAACACCCAGATACATAAGGCAGGTTCTTAATGACTTACAAAGAGACTTAGACTCGCACACAATCATAGTGGGAGACTTTAACATTATAATGTCAATATTAGACAGATCAACGAGATAGAAAATTAACAAGGATATCCAGGACTTGAACTCAGACCTGGAAAAAGTAAACTGAACAAATATTTACAGAACTCTCCACCCCAAATCCACAAAACATACATTTTTCTCAGTCTCACATTATACCTATTTTAAAAGTGACCACATAATTGGAAGTAAATCACTCCTCAGCAATTGCATAGCATTTCACAGGTTTAAATAAAATATTGGTTGGCTGCTTGTTTGTTATTTTCATCTCTTATTCCTTCCTGTCTCCGTTGTTAAGCACAATTATTGGCATAAAAGAGGTTTTTAATACCCATTACTAGACTGCATTCTAGCCTGGGCAACAGAACAAGAATCCTGTTCTCTCTCCCTCTTTCTCTTCCTCTTTCTTTCTCTTTCATTCTTTTTTTTTCCTTCTTTCACTCTTTCTTCCTTCTTTTCTCTTTTTCTTTCTTTCAAAAAAAAAAAAAAAAAAGAACCTTCAGAATGAAGACCCAACTTCCCAGTGAGGTACAGAAACTTATATATCATCTTCAGGTTGCAGAAAGAATGGGGGCTTGGATCTTGGTAAAACAGGGATGGGAGCCTTTTCACATATTTATGGATCATTTGGGATATGCTGTTGTGAAGTGTCTGCTCCACTATCTCACTCATTTTTCCATTGGATTGTCTTTTTCTTATTGCATATATATATAAACATATATATATACACACATAAACATATATATATATACACACATACATATACACACATTCTGAATATGAGTCCCTTACTCACTATGTATGTTCTAAATATAGTCTCATATTCTTTTAGTAGTGCCCCTTGGTAAACAGAATTATTTTAATATGTCCAAGTTATCAATCTTTCCCTTTATGGTTATGTTTTATGGATGCTGTTTAAAAAGTCATTCCTACCTCGAAGTTAGGAAGATGTTCTCCTGGATTTTCTTGTGGAAGCTATACTGTTTTTCCTTTCTCATTTTATACTATTCACTTGGAATTGATTTTTTGTGCATAGTGAGGCAGGAGTTGAGATTTATTTTTTCCATGTGGACAGCCAGTTGACTCAGCACCATTTATTGAAAAGATTGTCTTTCCCAGTTTTTCAGAGCCACATTTGTCACAAATTGTTTCTATGTCCATAGATCTATTTTGGGGGCTATTGTATTTCAGTAACGTATTTGAATATCTTTTCATCAACGTCTTCATTACTGCAGTTTTATAAGTCTTGATATCCAATAACGTAAGTCTTCCCACTTTTTTCTCCTTCAAGATTATTTTGGTTATCTTTTGTCTTTTGCATTTCTATAAAACTTTTTAGAAGCAGTTTGTTAACGTTCACAAATAATCTGTACACCAAACCCATGACATGCAGTTTATCTATATAGCAAACCTGCACGTGTACCCCTGAACCTAAAATAAAAATTCTTTTTAAAAGAATATATTGAGATTTGATTAGGATTGCATCGGAACTATAGATTAGTTGGGTGATAATATATTTCAAAATTGTGCCTTAAAATGCCTAAACATGATACGTTCCTCCATATAGTTGTATCTTTAGTTTGTCTCTATAATGAGACTGGTGATATCACTTATCACCTATTCTATTCTAAGTGAAGGTCTTAGACATTTTATCACAGGTATTTAATATTTCAGGCAGTTCTCCTGCCTCAGCCTCCCATGTAGCTGGTATTTAATATTTTGATGTTAATCCAAATGTTGTATTTTTAATTATTTTTAACAGTTATATATATTTTCATATATAATACAATTGATATTTTATATTAACCTAGTAGCACTTTGTTAAATTCATTTATTAACTCTGACAATTTTTTTAGATTTCTTTGAGCACGTAATTATCTGTGAATAATTATAGCTTTATTTTTTCCATTGCAATTCTTATACTTTTAATTTCTAATTTTTTCTTGCCCTAACGCATTGACTAGAATCTTCAATTTAATGTCAAATAGAAGTAGTAATAGTTGACTTCCATGTCCTATTGTTGATTTCCATGTCTTATTCTTGACTTCACAGGAAAGGTTTTCAATATTACACATGAAGTATGTTTGCTGCATTTTCTAGGTACCTATTATCTGATTAAGAAGTTCTCTCCTGATCCTATTTTGCTTAGCATTTTTATCCTAAATGGGAGTTAAATTGTTATCAATTGCTCCTACTACATTTACAGAAATTATCTCATAATTTTTCCTCCTTTATTCTGGTAATGTGATGTCTTGATCTTTTTAGGCTGCTGTAACAAAATACCATATACTAGATGGCTTATAAACAATATTTCTCACAGTTCTAGAGGCTAGAAAATCCAAGATCAAGGTGTAGGCAAATTCAGTGTCCAGCAAGGGCCTGCTTTCCCCCAGGGTGGGGTGGGGGAAAGCTCTCTCTGAGAACTCTTTTATAAGGGCACTAATCCTATTCAGGAGGGCTTCACCCTCATGATGTAATTACCTCTCAAAGGCCCCACCTTCAAATACCTTCACACTGGTTAAGATTCCACGTATAAATTTTGGGAGAACACAAACATTCAAACCATAGCATGTGGCAAATTATATTAACTGATTTTTGAATGTTAAACCAATAATTCATTCCTAGTTAAATTCTCTTTGGTTGTGATATTTTATCACCTTTTCATGTATCACTGGATTCAGTTTGCTAACATTTTTAAAAAGATTTTTGCATGTACTTTTATGAATGAAATTGACCTTATTTCCTATAATGTCCTTGTCAGATTTGGCTATCAAAATCATGATTGCTTAATGAAACAAGCTGGAGGATATTTTCTCTTTTTATAGTCTCTGGAAGAGTTTAAGATTGATGTTATGTTTTCCTTAGACCTTTGGTAGAATCTACCAGTGAAACCATCTGGAACTGCAGATTTTGCACAATATATCTTATTTCTTTTTTCTATACCTTTATGTTTATAAGTCTCATATAAAGCAAATATCGAGTTTTTTAAGTAGTGCCTAGTAATCTTTTATTTTTAATCAGAGTATTTAATTCATTTTCATTATAATCACTGATATATTTGGGCTTTAATTTTGTGATTTTATGATTTTTTCTCTTTCTCCCACATATTCTTTTTTCTCTTTTTCTACTTTATCTTGAAATTTTTTAAATCGTTCAAGTTTTCTTTATGTTATCATAGACACCAAATGGGTGTTTTATAATTCTTTTAATGATTATAATAGAGATTGCATCATGACTTATCAACTTATCTAATTCAGTTTTAGGTGGCATTTTTACCTTCTTTTGGAAAATGTCAAGACTTTACAATACTTTATCTCCTTCTGACTCATGAGATCTTTGTCATACAATTTATAAATTTATTTTAGGTAGTTTTATTCAATATTTACACTTATTCATTTTTATTTCTCTTTATGCCTTCCTACATTACCAACCTGGTATTTTTCCTTCTGGTTTTTAATATTTCCTTTAGTTTAGATATACTGGTTATGAACTTTCTCCATTTATATTAGTCTGAAAGTGCCTTTATTTTACATTTATTCTTGAAAAATGTTTTTGATGGATGATATGGTTTGGCTGTGTCCCCACCCAAGTCTCACCTTGAATTGTAATAATCTTCACATATTAAAGGCGAGGCTAAGTAGAGATAATTAAATCAAAGGGGTGGTTTCCCCCATACTGCTCTCTTGGTAGTGAATAAGTCTCATAAGATCTGATGGTTTTATAAATGAAAGTTCCCCTGCACAAGCACTTCTGTATGTCACCATGTAAGACATGACTTTGCTTTTCCTTTGCCTTCTGCCATGATTGCAAAGTCTCCCCAGCCATATGGAACTGTGAGTCCATTAAATCTCTTTCCCTTATAAATTACCCAATCTTGGGTAGGTATTAGCAGCATGAGAACAGACTAATACAACGGATGTTTTGAATTCTAACGTTCACAATTAGCACTTTGAGCACTTTGAAGTTCTTATTCCATTGTCTTTTGGCTTCCATTCTTTCTGTTAATATGTCAGTTAATTTTCTTGTTGTGCCTTTAAAGGTAATATGCCTGTTCTGTGACTGCTTTTAAGATTATTTCCTGTCCTTGGTTCTTAGCATCTTTAATCTGATGTGCTAGATGTAGAATATTTTTTATTTATCCTGCAAGAGATTTGCAGAAAAATTTTAAAACACTGATTTATTTGTTAGTTTTGAAAATTCTCAGGCACTGCATTTCAAATATTGCTTTTTTTTCTATTTTCTTTCTCTCTTCTGCCTACTGGAATGTTGTCATGACTAATTTTATGTGTCATTTTGACTGGACTAAAGAATGCCAGACAACTGATGAAACATTAGTTCTGGGTGTATGCGTGAGGGCATTTCCAAAAGACACTAGCATTTGAATCAGTAGACTGAGAAAAGATTATCCTCACCAATGTGGCTAAGTATCCTCTAGTCAGTCCACTGAGGGCCTGAATAAAACAAAAAGGCAGAGAAAGGATAAATTCACTCTTTCTTATTGAGTGAGACACCCATCTTCTCCTGCCCTTGGACATTAGTGTTCTTGATTCTAGGGCCTTTAGGTTTGGACTAGAATGGCACCACTGGCTTTCCTGGGCATCTATTTGCAGATGGTAGATTGTGGGACTTCTCAGCCTCTATCAGAATTCTATGAGTAAATCCTTCATAATAAATCTCTTTCTATGTATATCTTTGATTCCATTTCTCAGGTGAACCCTAATACAAATGTCAATAATACAAATATTAGAACTATATGCCTATATCCCCAATGGTCTCCTTTTACTCTGTTTTTGCTACTTCTGCCTTTCTCTGTGTTTCAGTATGATGCTTTCTTTCAAACTGTCTTCCAATGTGTTAATTCTCATTAGCTATTAAACCCATTCATTGAATCCTTATTTTTGGTTTTGATATCTAAAATACCCACATGATTCTTTTGAAAAATAGCTTTCAGTTCTCTGCTTAAACTCAAGAAATTGCATTTTAATTCCCAAGAATATTGTAATCACTATTATTTAAATGTCTATATCTGATAACTCCAATATATGAAGCCCTATCAGTTCAGCTTTTGGTAGCTTTTATTCTTATTGTTTTGTCTCCTTGTGTTACTGGATAGTTTTTATCCAGTTCAGAATACTATATTTACAAAATCGCTTGTGGAAAATACCTGTGACATATATTATCCTCTCTTCCTGGGAGGACTGGTATTTGCCACTGCCAGATGTTGGCACTGTGAATTCACCTTAATTTTCAAGGATTGGAATAAATCAATGCTGAACTATAGTCTCTGTGATGGGCTTACGAACTCCATTTCATGCTTACTCCTAGAACACAAAATTGGGAACCTAAACCTAAATCAAGTAGGGCTCACCAAGTTTCCCCTCATATGCCCAGCACATGAGGTGATTGTTAAGCTATTATAACTCAGCTTCAAACCCATCCATCTATATTTTGCCTTGTGATGCTGGAACAGGGATTCTGCAAACCACACTGTAAACTCAACACAACTGTTATGTTGTGATTTTCACCTTCTCACTTTTGTATGTTTGAATGCCTTGAATCGTGAAATAGTTGTTAATAAATGGTTATGCATATATATTTAATATCCTTACTTTACAAAATAAAAATCGGCAGAACTTTTTGTTGTTCCTACTTAAATTTTTTTTATTGAACTATGAAACTAGAAGTCATAGATCAAAAGTGCGATAGATATCGTAGATGCAGATTTCTGTTGTGTTCATGGCCAAAATGGAGACAGCAGTTGGATGCAGAGCCTGTGGAGACAGGCAGAGTTTCCTGATGGCAGTATTTTGTGACATGTGATCCTGACAACTAAGTTGTAGACATTCTATGCCACTCGTCATTAACACTCCAAGTCCCTTGTCAGGTGATTCCTTATCCCTCTTCTTCACCTCCTTTCCTGTCCTCAACCTGACTCTTGGCTTCATTCCCTATTTACAACCCTGCACCCTTCTCTTCCCTTGATGTTTGTATTAAAAAATGTCAACACAAATGAACTAAGCATTCCATGTATGATATTAAAACAGAAACAAAAGAAACTATAAGAAATATGAGGGAATCAGTAAAGACAAAAAGCTGAAATAACCGCAAATCAAAATGCCAGCAGAAATTATAGATAAGCCCAACACTTTAGCAAGTTTGACTAAGAAAAAAATGCAATAAGGACAAATATGTACATCAGAAATGAGAAAGAAGATATAATCATAGTTATGAAAATAGTAAAAATTATAAATTATGTAAAATATTGTCAATAAAATTCCAAATTTAGATGATACAAACAATTTTTCCAACACAGTATAAGTTACCAAAATTGACTCAAGAAATAGTAGCCTACCTGAACACATCAACAACCAAATTAGAAAGGTTTTGGAGATCCACCACTTTAAAAAATGAAAATTAAAAAGAACAATAGAGAATGGTGGTTTTACAAGCAAGCTCTAACTAACTATAAGGATCATATAATCCTACCTAAACTATTCAAACTGTTCCAAAATATCTAAGTGGAAAGTTTCCCATACCATTTAATAAATCTAGTATAAACTTAATACCCAAGCCTAATAAGTAGCATCCAAATGAAAGTAAACTAATCTGATGCAAAAATTCTAAAGAGAATATTCAATGCTGGTATATTGAAAAAATATGATCAAGGCAGATTTATACATCAGTGAAGTGCCGCTAGCCCTATAGCACTGTTAACAATATATATATTGTCCTCTGCTGGCTATGCTCTTCTCCATAAGTTGAAATGTCTGTGGGTTCAAGGAGATGGGCCCATTTGGAATCGTGACCTATACGCACTCCCTGCTTATAGATCACACTCTGGGTGTTAGGACCCTGGAATTCCTGCCCAAATGTTCCTAAAGCCACCTACTTAGCCTTCACAGGCCTCTTTCCCTGTCCATTCTTACAAGAGTGACTGCGTTGTTGGAATGCCCATACCTAGACTCAAGGTATGGTCAAGAGCGACTCATTGCAGAGAGTATAAACACAGCTTGAAAGCATTAGTTACTGTGTGTACTAGTAAGGAGTGATATCTCAGTCTGTACAACTAGAAAAAAATACTATAAAGTGGGTGGCTTCAAAACAACAGAAATTTATTTCTCACGGTTCTGGAGTCTGGCAAGTCTATGGTCAAAGTGCTGGCAGATTTGGTGTCTGGTTAGAGCCTGCTTCCTGGTTCACAAATGGTGCCTTCTCCTCACTGAGTCCTCACATACTGAAAGGAACCAGGCAGCTCCCTGGGGCCTCTTTCTAGAAGAGCACGACTCCCATCATGAGGGTTCCATCCTCATGGTCTAATCACGTCCCAAAGGCCCATGTTCAAATTCTGGGTGGCCACAACATTCAGGTCATAGCAGATGAGAAGATAAGGAGGGCAGACCACGGGCCAAGTACTGGCTTTTCCCGTACTATTACTTATGGTACAGAGCTCTGAGGGATATAAGAATCTAAATTTGAACCTGGATTTCCTGGTTATTATAAAGATATAATGGTCAGGTAAGAAGATAAACCATATTCTATTTAACAGTTTATTAACTTGATTTATAGCTTTTAAATATGTAGTTATTTGGTGAGTAAGCCTTCATTTTTACTCTTGCTCTAGGTGCTACAACTGTCAGGAGTGATCCAGCCCACCTCTTCCAGATTTGGCAGAGGTAAGAAAACACTAGAAGACTAATGAATACATCATGAGCAAATATTTTATATATATATATGTATGTATACATACACATATATATATACACATATATGCAAGGATGTATAAATACTTATCTATACATGTATGTATATACATCTACCTACATACACATACATGTCTTATCTATTGATTTATCTATACAGAACATGTGTATGTATACTTATCTGTATGTACCCAGAAAAATATTTCCATATTATGTGCATGTGCACACACACACACACATCAAAATAAACACGGGAAAAATTGGAACCTCTCATTGCAGGAAAGATGGAAAACTAATAATTAATGCTGTTCCTCTTCTCCCCTAATACATTGAAAATGCAAAAAAAAAATTACACATATAAAGAGACATAATGTAAGAGCCATTCTCAGAAGCCTCATCCTTGGCAGATTGAATGTAGTCAAGTTGTAAGAGGAAAGGAATTACATGCAGAAGTTGATTCCATCCAAAAGCGTGGGTGGATGCTGTGGTCAGTATTAAGGTGCTACATACTAACAGACCTTTTTAGTGTCCACCCCACTCCACTTTGCTCTGGGCAATCCTCACAGAGAACTGCAACTGGTCAGGTCCTGCCCCATTGCCACAATTAAGCTGCCCCTCTCCCAACTCTGTATGCTCTCTGGCCAGATGGGGCACCCAGGATGCCTGAGCTTTTTGAATCAGAAGTGTGGCAGGACGACTCCATGAGCATACTCATTCAGCTGATAGCCTAATTTATATAAATTGTCATTGTTCCAAGGGGAATAAAGTAATGGCAACAGCTGGAAGGGAGTTGGCACAGCCCAGTTAGTACTTTGGCTCCAAAAAGCAGGGAAGCCTACTAGAATGAGTACCAGCTAGCTAGGTCCTGAGCATCCACTCATCACCAGTGATGAAAAGTGGCTGTATCAGTGAATGCTTGTTGTGTAACAAACCACCCCCCAAATCTCAGTAGGTTAAAACAATTATTTATTTTCAAATCACAGATCTGGAGGTTGGCCTGGCTGTGGCAGGTTAAGACTAGGCTCTGCTCCTGTGTCTGTCACTCTCTGAGCCAATAGGCCAGCCTGCATGTTCTTTTCATATGGATGGCAAAATCTCTGAGAAGCAATTATAAACATGTAAGGCCTCTTGTGCCTAGGCTTGAAACTAGCACACCTTTAGTTCCATCTCATTTCATTGGCCAAAGCAAGTAATGAGAATGGAAACCACCCAAATGTCCATGAGAAACTGAATGAATAAACAAACTATAACATCTTTGTACAATGGCTTGTTATTCAGCAATAAAAACTACCAAATTGCTGACATGCACACCATGGATAACAGAAAGTGATATTTGAAAAGATACATAAGAAGTCCCCAAAGCCTTCTCATAGAGCAGAACACAATGCCAAGCAGAGCCATTATCTCAATTTCTATCGTTTCCCCCACACCCATACTAGAGTATCACCCCAGGGAGTACAAAACAAGGTACCTTCTCAGACATCCCCACCAGCAATTAACTTTTCTTTCCTGACTCACTTCCTCAATGCTCCAGCCCAGACACTTGTAGCTCCCCTGTGTGGAGGGGACGCAATGACTCTATAAGCATTTTTCCAAAGTTATTGTTGAAGCTCAGGCCAAGCTTTAAAGTTCCAAAACAAAATAAAATTACATATTTTCTTTTCTTTGCATTTCTGTCATAACAACCCAACTGTGAATGCTGAGAATGCCGAAGTCTAGTTTAAGAGAGGCTTGGTAAAGGGGAAAAAGGGAGGGAAGATAAACTGCAGAGCGAAAACATGTCAGTTATTATTTTAAAATAGTAACCCACCTCATTCACCTCTTGGAATAAAATTTTTTTTAAACAAGAAGTTTAAAAGCATATGTTCTTTCTTAGGGAGAAAAAAATGAATCTTCCTTAAGGCTTTCCATTTTATGGAAACATTAACATCAGTGGGAGATCCCTAGTTAGCACTCTATGATTCCTTTGATGAAGTTGTCAACCCTTTGCATGAGCTTCATTTCCCTATCCCTGAAGAAATGCTGTGGCTCTGAAAACATTCTCAATGAGCAGCCTTTGCTAATGGAAAGAGACAACAATGAGCTGATGTTTGATGCTCCCCATAAACACCCCACTGACCCCCAATATGTCAGGCTTCTTAGGTATCCTAAAGTGTAAGCCCCTGATGGAGGGGAAGGGTGATATTTCAAATACTCCTCATTAAAAATATAGAAATTATTCTAGAACCAAAACAATCCAACAACTGAAACTAATTTTTGACACGTTCATGGGCTTTAATGACAGCTTCATTAATCGAGTCTAGTCACAAGGGGAAAGAAATCATGTTTTTCTTAATGACCTGCCAGATGATGGATTTGTTTGGTTACTTACTTTACTCTGAAAAATTTCAAAGGAAGGAAAGAGAAAGAAGGACAAGCTCTGGGTGTCACATCATAACTGAGCTTGACCGAGAGGCTTCCTGGAGTCTCAGTGGTGAGTCAATCTGAAAACGATGAGGTAGGCTGGGCAGATTAAGGAAGCAGTGAAATATTCTTCCAAGTAGCCTTGCTGCTCAGTGAGGTTCATGGACCAGCGGTGTTGGCTCACTGGAAATTGATTATAAATGCACTGTCTCAGGCCCTACCCCAGATCTACCGAATAGAAATCTTCATTGAACAAGATCACTTGGTGATTCTCAGGCTCATTAAAGTTTGAGAAGCACTGGTTAACAGCCTGAGATTTCTAGTGAACTTAAGTGAGGATTCCAACTTCACTTACTGCTAGCTGTGAATAAGGCATCTTGAGCCTGTCTCAGCCATAATTTTTACTCTGTCAAATAAGTGTAATGATATCTACCTCATGGAATTATGAGATTAAACAAAATAAGCGCTTAGTATAATTCCAGGTGTGTAATACATTTTGAATAAATGGTAAATAACAGTACTACTGGGGCTTCTCTTGTCCATTCATTTTTGAAACCAGAACTGACTTCAAATCCAAATTGTACAACTTAAGAGCTGTATGTTCTTAGTTATGTTAACTAACTTTTCTAGGCTTTGATCTCTCCCTCTGCAAAATGGGCGTAATTTAAATGTCAGCGCCTCTCAAGCCTTAAACTACAGACCAATTACATAAGCAAAGGCCTAAAACTTCCAGAGATCTCTGCTACCACAGGGCTTGCCCTCTCACTCTTATGCTGAGACAGATGCCATCTCTGTTCCTCCTCATGCCTCCCCTGGTGCAAAGTTTGGGTCTGTTACCAGTTTCCACAAGAAATCCACTTACTCCAAATGTTCCGTGAGTTGGGTAGAATGTCCTAAGGATTTGGGCAGTGGTTCACAAAGAGAGATCATATTGCGTACAACACAGTCTTATGCCATCATCTGGCTCTTTCCCTTTGTATTATTAGTCCGTTCTCAAACTGCTGTAAAGTACTGCCTGAACTGAGTAATTTATAAAGGAACGAGGTTTAATTGACTCACAGTTCCATATGGCTGGGGAGGCCTCAGGACCCTTGCAATCATGGCAGAAGGCAAATGGGAAGCAAGAACCTTCACACGGCAGCAGAATGGCGAAGAGTGAGGAGTGAAGGAGGAAGAGCTGCTTATAAAACCATCAGATCTCGTGAGAATTCACTCACTACCACAAGAACAGCATGGAGGAAAACCACCCCTATGATTCAGTTACCTCCACCTGGTGTCTCTAAAAACACGTGGGGATTTGGGGGATTATAATTCAAGATGAGATTTAGGTGGGGACACAATAAACCATATCACCCTTCCTCCCCCCGCCTCCCCTCATCACAGTCCTCCTTGGGAATGAGAAAACTTCTCTCTTCATCATCCAGAAGGAAGCTCAACTTTAAAAGATGTAGTGGGACAAGCTGTTTTTTCTCATTCTGGTGCCACTACTACTGTTTACTCTCTCTGGGCCTTCATTTCCTCATCCCTAAAATAGGCAAGAGCTCCTCAATCACAGGGATGGCATGAGAACTAAAGGAGCTATGAAAACGCTTCTGTAGTGCCTGGTACACAGTGGGTTGTTGGTTATCAAGTGACTGCATCCTGACTCCAATCCTCCTCTCTTTCTCACTCTGCTTTCTGATGCTGGGACTGGCCTCGGCAATTCCCTTGGCTGGCTCCTAGTCAGGCTCTGCCTGTCAGGGATGCCACAGCAGCTTGAATGTTGGAGGAGTGAAGGACACTTCCTCCTTGTCATTTGCTTCCTGATCTTATCAGCATTGCCCCTAGCAACAGTGCTTCACCCTGGCAGCAACGGCAATGGGTTCCAGGAGCACAGGCAGTTCTAGTTTGCAGTCATTCCACACTTTTAGAACCAGCTTCCTGGTGCCTCTCAGAAATAGAGCACCAGCCACCACACCTGCTCCTCGAAGTCAGCATTTCAGCTCCATGGAGCCTCTTCTGCAGGCTCTAAGCTCAGAGCCCTGGGTCTATTTGAGAAGCGTCTAATCCTTAGAGGGCTAAGCCCCAACTGTGCAGACACCTCCTCCAAGTGTTTAAATTTTAGTAATCTTACATCTTTCCTTCATTCCTCCATCCCTAGGGGAAGCAGCTGCTTCCGGCAGCCACTACCTTTGTGATACCTCAATATCCCCCTTTTGCCTTTTCAGTTCTCCTCTGTATCCTGGCAAATAGCTGAAACAGTGACCAGGTTTCTAATAGGATTCTTTCTGATACAGAAAATATGTAAAAAAAAAAAATTTGTTTCTTTCCAGAAAATAAAATCTACCTTTTAAATGTCAAGTTTTGCCACCAATAAAGATATTCACAAGACCATGCCAATGGCTTTTAAAGAAATTTCCAAAGGAAAAATTTTAAACTATTTTGGGTTCTGACAGCATTGTTGATATAGAACTGTAATCCCAAACATTTGTGTAAAAAAAAGAGTCAAAACATGTTTCTAGGGAAAAAAAAATGCAGAGTTAGGTTTAACTCACATGGCAGAGCTGATACAGGATCTAGAGAAATATTACCTGTGTAGATGTAACCAGTGTAGGCAAGACCAGGGAGGAGCCCTGATGCAGCAGTGCAGGATGTCACATTTCCAGAGGTCAGGAAGGCCACAGGCCAAAGTTAAAATGCATGGAATTTAAGAGAAACTAGAAATAGCAGTTTGGTGAGTGATGCTAAAAAGTCTGAGTTGACCACACTTTAATAAATACTTTGAAAGTGCTGGCCATGACTTAAACAGAAAGTAAAATGGAACTTAAAATAGTGTTTTATATATATTTATAAATTTAATTTTAGTTTTTGCCACAGATTTACTCTGTCACCCAGGCTGGAGTGCAGTGGCACGATCATGGCTCACTGCAGCCTCAACCCCCTTTGGTTCAACGACCCTCCCGCCTCAGTCCTCTGTTTGGCTGAGACCATAGGCATTTTCCACCACTATTGGCTAATTTTTTTTAACTTTTTTTAGAGACAGGGTCCCACTATGTTGCCCAGGATATTCTTAAACTCCTGAGCTCAAGCCATCCTCCCACCCTGGCCTCCCAAAATGCTGGGATTACAGGTGTGAGCCACCATGCCCGGCCTGTTTTATATTTATTTAATTAGGAAAGATAAATGAAAAGTCCATATCAGTGATTTGCTCTACAACTGGCACCTGCACATAGCTAGTGGCCATGTACATAGAGCAATATGATAATTGTCTGAAAGAGCCACAGTAGTGTTGATCTCCTTTGGCCCAGTCATTCCATTACCGAAAATTAATTCTAGGGAAATAAGTCAAAAGAATCTCTAAAAACCTACATTTTGAATATATTCATTGAGCTGTTATATATAAGAATGAAAGATAAATGAATAAAAGTAAATAAATGGAGAATAACCAAAAATGTCATATTCACTTGACGAAGATATGTAAAAAACATGGAAGATTTTTGTGGTATGGTATTCAGTAGAAGAAAATCAGGGAATCAAATATAGAGGAGACAAAAAGAGAGGATACAAGAACAAAGGTTCAGTAATGTTGCTCTCTGTTACCACAGGGATGAGCATAAGGAACACTCTGAGAGTCTTGTTCCAAGGTGCTATGCCAGCAAAAGATGGCTGGGCAAGCTGAGCAGAAAACAGAAGTCATTCATGAACCTTTGCCACCTGTGGTATAGGGTTGACTAGACCTCCTGGTCCTAAACGAAGAAACGTTTTCATAATCTTTGGGAATGTGTGTGTGTTTCACTAAAGGAAAGATAGTTTTATTATAGACTGCAATCTCTCTCTTCCATAATAAGCAGAAGAATTTTGAGGTTACACTATATGTTCTTTCTCCCATCAGATCAACCCTGAAGGTGGTTGCCCCAGGAGTAGGAGAAAGGAAAGAGAATGAAGGGTAGAATCTGAGCAAGCTGGAACAAGCATGTGTGGAAGATTTAGTGTACCTCAAGGAGGGAGGGAAGTGATAGACCACTGAGTTAAACAGCTGGTCAGTGAAAAAAGGCCATATGCATTGGCCAACCAATTAGTTCAAGAGACAATTGGCTGCAGGTGGTACGTGAAGAGCCAAGCCTGGCATCAGACCAAAGGGATTTTGCCGGCTCTTACTTCGTGTTTCACCTTCCAGAAGCTGTGGTTTGCTGTAAAAAATCTTGGAGGACTGATTTCCTGTGAGCCTCAGTGACCCCCCGAGTTCTAAAAGCTATTTGGAATTGGGCTACTATATAAGTCATACAAGAAGTTATTCCAAATAGAGGAGAGAATGAAGTTGTGGTTACCAGGTACAGAGAGAAATTCAGTTTTCCTGATGATATTTGCTGTGACTGCAGAACATCCATGAGGGTCAATTTGCTAATTGAGATTATCTGTCAGTCTTTAGCACTGGAGAACAGCCAGGGTTGGAGGACTCCGTGGCAATAGGCTGGTTTTCTTGGTTGCTGGGGGATGAAGCGGATGAACGGATTTACCTGAGTTAGAAAGCTGCCCCAAACTTGTCTGTTCAGCAAGCATCTGCTGAGCCCTGCTGTACATGTGGCTCACATTCCATTAGGTGAGGCCAAAACTGAGACAATTTCAGCAGAAGGTAAATGCTTGTCTGGACATTTGTGGCTCTCCATGCCCTAAAAACTCCTATGCTGAAAACTAATTCCCAGTGTGATGGTATTAGGAGGTGGTGCATTTGGGGAGGTAATTAGGTCACAAAGGTGGAGCCAATCTGAATGAGATTACTGCCCTTATAAGAGAGGCCCCCAAGAGCTGTCATCTTTCTTCCACCATGTGAGGTGAGAAGCTGCCATTATGAACCAGAAAGAGGGCCCTCACCAGACACCAAATCTGCTGGCTCCTGGATCTTATACTTCCCAGCCTCCAGAACTGTAAGAAATACATTTCTGTTGTTTATAAGTGGCATGTGGGCTAAGATACCGCCTTTATAATCAAATTATCATGGCTTCAGAAAAACAAGAATTGCTCGTGTTTTTACGAAGGATAGCTAAGAAAACTTCCTGGAAGAGGTGACTTCTGAGCTGATTTTGAAATAAAAGTGGGCATTTTCTCAGCGTGTTGGACAGAACAAAGAGTTTTGTGTGGCTGGAATGCTCAGTGTGAGCAGAGAAGCATGAGGAGACCACATTGGAAATATGGCCCTTAAATGAAGAGTTAAGGAATTAGGCTTTGCCTAGATGGTGCGAAACAAGGAATAGTTCTAAGGACAGTAAGCAGATGGTCAGACTTGTATTTTAGAAAAAGGACAAGTTGTCTGTTTGGGGATAGAATGGAGTGGAGCACGGCTGGGGTAGAGAAAGTTAAGCAAGAGACTCGTCCAGCCATCAAGGCGAGAGATAAGGAACACCTGAACTAAGGCAGTGGCCACGTGAGGAGGATGAATACCTGGTTTGTTCACTTCGCTGCTCTTCCTTCCTCTGATGCAGATAATGCCTGCCTTCCTCCCAGACTCTAGCTGTCACCCCGGGATCAGACAGCTGCCTGCCTGCTCTAGGCTTGCGGCCAGGGGTTTGGCCTTTAGCGGATGGCTTCGAGCATGTGGAGGGGTTATGGAATGGGACAGAAAGATTAGGCTTGGGAATCAGAGGAGAGGAATTCAAATCTCAAGGACTGAACTGTGTCCTTCCAAAACCCATATGCTGGAATTGGGCTACCAATGTGACAGTACTCAGAGGGCTTTCTGGAGGTAACGAAGGTTATATGAGGTCATGAGGGTGGGGCCCTAATCTGACAGGACTGATATTCTAAGAAGAGGAAGAGACACCAGAGATCTCTCTCTTTCTCTCTGTGCATGCACAGAAGATAGGTCATGTGAGGAAGGCAGCCTTCTGCAAGCCAGGAAGAGAGGACACCAACCCTGAGGTTGGACAGCAATTCTGTAACTAAGAATGAATTTTCACCTTGATGAACATGATATTGCCATGAGAATGTGTGGCCTTAAGATGATTCATACAATAAAGCATCTAATTGGTCTTCATTAGATGAAGACCAGAGGCTGATCTTGGACTTCAGCCTCCAGAACTGTGAGAAAATAAACAGGTGTTTAAGCTGCTAACTTTGTGGTATTTTGTTATGGCAGCCTAAGCTGTCTAATAAACACCATTGCAGCTAAGTCATCTTGAACAAACTGAACAAGCTGACTGTCAGTTTCCTTATCTCTAAAATAAATAATGGTAAAATAATAACCCTACATCATGGGGCTTTTATGAGGATCAGATGAGCTGCATAGTTATCAAGTGGAGCTTATAAGAAAGCTCTGTATCAATTGTACATGTAAAATAAAGCATGTTTCTTCCATTTCTTCTGAACTGATGAAAGATGAAAATATTTTAATCATAATATTAGTTTAATTATTATACTTAACTGTATTATCTTTCTCTTGGATATATTTTAAATGCATATAATTAGCCAATAATTAAAATCTAATTGATCACAGCTGCCTAAAGGGTTTTCAGTTAAAATTCAGTAATGGTAACCAGTGCCAATAAAATCATTTGGGGGAATTTCTATGTTTTCATAAAAAAAAGACACAGAGGTCCAAATTAGATGAACTACCCAAAATATAGCCTATATAAGAGGCTTCCTTGAAATGTTTGACATCTGTAGACACATTCTAAAACAGAAATCTCAACATTTGTTTTACTAGTATTTCTTTTAAATGGAAATCTTAAGTGTGGACATAAAGATAATTATATAGATAGTATATTTGTAATTTTTATAAATATTCCTTTTATCTTAGGACCTTGAGAATGACTCTAGAACTTTTTTCATTGTCTCTTTAAGTAGCCTTTTTAGACTTTTTCCTGATTACCTTCCTGTTTATATATGGTACGTATGTCTGCACTTTATACATAAACCATATAACTAAGAATGAATTTTCACCTTGATGAGGATGATATTACCATAAGAATGTGTGGCCTTAAGATGATTCATACAATAAAGCATCTAATTGGCCTTCATGATACATCTGATGGAAAATGCATTCAGTGTGAGAAATGAACCCATTTCTCAGAGGGCATGCCTGAACAGAAAGCAAACATAGCTGCGAGTCTTAGCTGGAGGCCACGCTGTGGTTACCATAGGAACTAGGTATGACTAGACTTAGAGGGGCCAATCTACTGAGAATCTATTTGTAATAAGAGTCCAAGAGTCTTCTGGGAAGGAATTCACCCTAAAGACAAAGAGCACAAATTAGGTTCAGAGATGGCAGACCGGTTGGGGAGGTAAGTGGAGCTAAAGACAGCATGGTAACTCTTACGTGGATTATCCCTTGTCCCATTGAACTCATGCTGAATCCAAAGGCAAAGATGCTGCAATCCAAGAGAAATAAAAGATGAAATATCCTACACTGCCCTCTCACTCATTGTTTCCATGGCAGACTCAGAAACAAGGCACCGACAGAAGAGTATAAGGAACCATGCATGTGCAGCTGGTGGAAGAGTCCGCATGGGTACTGCATCTAGGGTAGGGTGTGGTTTGTGACCATTATCCTGATACTAGTCTCAGCTCCCCTCAGCTCTGTGGCCTGGGAGCCACAGGACATACTCATATTACAATGGAAGTGAAAATACTTGCTCAATCGTATCCAAACTGCTTACACCTCATTCAAGGCTTTTCAGGGGGTTCTTTCATGTTGTAGCATGTGTCAGAATTTCACTTCTGTTTATGGCTGAATAATATTCCATTGTATGTGCAGAACCCTCCGTATGAATGGGTTCTGCATCTATGGATTCAACCAAACTTGGGTTGAAAATATTTATTTTAAAGATGGGTTACCTCTGTACCCATCATGTATAGACTTTTTCTTATTACTTCCTGAATGATACAGTATAACAGCTTTTTACATTGTATTTACATTCTGTTGGGTATTATAAATCATCTAGAGATGATTTAAAGTATACAAGAGGATATGCCTGGGTTATGTGTGAATATAATATCACTTTATGTAAGGGACTTGAGCATCCATGGATTTCGTTATCAGAAGAGGATCATGGAACCAGTCACCCACAAATACGGAGGGATGACTGTAGATACAACATTTTATTAATCCTTTTAAACACTGATAAATACTGGAGTTCCTTCCATCTTTTGGCTATGTTGAGTAGTGCTGCAGTGAACATGGGTATACAAATGTATCTTTGAGACTCTGCTTTCAATGATTTTGGGTATATATCTAGAAATGAAAATCCTGGATCAAATGGTAATTCTAGGTTTAATTTTTGAGGAACTGACGTAACTGTTTTCTGATGTTACTTTTTTTTTTCTTAATTTGGAAATTGTAACCTTTTATGTTGCTGTTCTGTATGCTCCTCCACACCCCGACTCGGTTCCTGGGCAGCATCTTGTCAATATGGAAAGCCTCACCCTTGCTGCTTTGACACATCCCCTTCCACTTCAAGGATCTCTTAAGTTCCCATTTCTTTATTGCTCTTGGAACACATTACATATCTCATGCAGGTGAGCCCCAGAACCCCAGCTCTCGATGTTCTGTGGAAGCTATCACCCCAGCACCTTTAGATTGTTGAGGAGACATACTGGGGAAGCCCACTAAATGCAGCTCCAATGAAGTAGCCATTCTGCTTTACTCTTTTGGGAAATGATAGAAAATAATTTTCCCAATATTCCCAAATTTCCCAAAATTATTCCCTATTTCTTCCCAAAGAGTAGGAAAAACTGAATTTAAAGTAGTCTTAATCGGCATTTTTCGGTAACATAACTAAGTTCATTTTACACTTTTTGTTTTGATGATCCTTTAACTCATCTATATTTTAAAAGTATTTGCCTGTTATCATTAGTAACACCCCAGAACCAGAATCTGCCTTTACTCAGGAGCATCTATTAATTAAAAATTGACATGAGCTCAGTGTCTTGTGAACTGAGCTTCAATTCCACCAAGTCAGACGCAGGCAAACAAAGGAGAGATGCAGGCTTTGGGGAAGAACAAAGCCTGTGAAAAAGCATATTTCTTAACAAACGTCATGAAATAATGACCCAAGGCAAGGAGTGCTGGTACAAAGTGTGTGTTAGGGGACTTTGTAACAAATGCTGACACTGCTTTAATGCCAGCTGTGAGAATCAAAGCCTAGCAGTATTTCCTCCTGGAACTATTAGCTACTTTCTTTGGATTTTTAGGAGACAATTAAGCAAGAGAAGCAGAAGATGCTGTGTCGAGGACCCTTACAGGGTAAGTGATGTAAACAGATCTTCCCAGATGAGAAAAATGCTGAGGTTGAGGGAAGCATCCAGTGGAGTTTATGTCAAATCCCTTTGTATGGAGGAAAATCCTTTTGGTGCCAACTCCCACAGGGACTTTCCTGCCCTACCCTCACAAAACTGAAGAGATTTCTCCTATCTGCTTTCTAAGGGAGTGGATATTTCTGTTTACCCACTCTGAGCACCAGGATTGTGACTCTAAATAGGAGATTGGGTTGCTCTCCCTAATAATACTTCTCTTGGTCATTGATTCAGCAGTTACTTACAGATAGCCTGTTCTGTGCCAGGTACTACGGATAATAATGGCGCAGCTAACATGTTTATTAAGTGCAAGGTCTGTGTGAACAACCTTACATGCATTACCCAATTAATCCTCACAACAATGCTGATTGGCTACCATTTCCCCCATTTTATAGATGAGATCACTGAGGCTTGGTGAGTCTCAGTAATTTGCTCGAGGTCACAGGAATCATGGCAGAGAGAATTCTAGTCCAGGTACCCATTTGAATGACAGCCCATGTCTTCAACCACTTTACTAGAACAAGGACAGCCACCAGGAACTACTTAGGATACAAATTTAATAAAGCAGGATTATTCCCTGTTCCCACTCCCCTAAGGAGCTTGATCAGTCGTATCAGGAAGAGTCAAGGCAGTGATATTTCGGTACTGTCTGGGAAGGGCTCCTGTAATGTGTGTGTTATTCAAGATACTCTGGGGATATCAAAAGCACAAGTAACAAGAGAAATCAACTCGTTCATCAAAATTTAACTATTTTGTGCTTCGAAGGACACTGTCAAAGTGAAAAGACAATCTGTAGAGTGGGAGAAAGATTTTTGCAAATCATATATCTAGAACTCCTATCTAGGATGTATAAAGAACTCTTCTATAAAGAGTTCAGATAGCCCAATGATAAAAAGGCAAATAACTGAATTAAAAATAGACAAAGGAGCTGCATAGTCGTTTCTCCAAAGAAGTATACAAATGGCCCAATAAGTACATTGAAAGATGCTTACTGGCTGGGCACAGTGGCTCACGTTTATAATCCCAGCACTTTGGGAGGCTGAGGCCGGTGGATCACAAGGTCAAGAAATTGAGAGCATCCTCGCCAACATGGTGAAACCCCGTCTCTACTAAAATACAAAAATTAGCTGGGTGTGGTGGTGCATCCCTGTAGTCCCAGCTACTTTGGGAGGCTGAGGCAGGAGAATTGCTTGAATCCGGGAGGCAGAGGTTGCAGTGAGCCAAGGTCACGCCACTGCACTCCAGCCTGGCACCTGGTGACAGAGCGAGACTCTGCCTCAAAAAAAAAAAAAAAAAAAAAAAAAAAAAAAAAAAAAAATATTTTTAAATAAAAAAACCAAAAAAAAAAAGGAAAAAAAAAACACAAAAAACGCAAGGCGGGGGGGGGGGAAAATGG
>CAUYLG010019805.1:0-20937 GCA_963573385.1 Cacajao melanocephalus
GGTGTGATCTCGGCTCACTGCAACCTCTGCCTCCCGAGTTCAAGTGATTCTCCTGCCTCAGCCTACCCAGTAGCTGGGACTACAGGTGCGTGCCACCACACTCTGCTAATTTTTTGTGTTTTTAGTATAGACAGGGTTTCACCGTGTTAGCCAGGATGGTCTCGATCTCCTGACCTCATGATCTGCCTGCCTCAGTCTCCCAGAGTGCTGGCATTACAGGTGTGAGCCACTGCACCTGGCTTTTTTTTTTTTTTTTTTTTTAAGATGAGGTTTCACTATGTTGCCCATGCTGGTTTCAAACTCCTGGGTTCAAAAGATCCTCCTGCCTCAGCCTCCTAAGTAGCTGGGATTGCAGGTGCATACCATTGTGCCTAGCGAGATTGTTTTAAATTTAAGATGTTAATTGTAATCTCCAAGATGACCACAAGGAAAATCAGTTTTGTTTTGTTTTTAAGACAGGGTCTCACTCTGTCACCTAGGCTAGAGTGCAGTGGCATGATCATGGCTCACTGCAGCCTCAACTTTCCAGGCTCCAGCAATCCTCCCACTTCAGCCTCCTGAGTAGCTAGGACCACAGGCCTGCACCACTATCCCTGGCCAATAGAAAAGGAACTTTTTAAAATATGGGAAAAAACCCTGTTCACTTGGCCAAATGGATTTATGTCGTTATTGCTCATTAATTGGGGCAAAGGAAATATCATTTTAAAACTCAAGCAAACTGAGTGTCTTGTAACCTGTCAGAGGAAAGAAATTGGAAAAAGAAAAAAGAAGAAAAAAATATCAAAAAGACAATGAGAAAAAAATCAATACAGCACATTGCAAAAAATCAAATAATGCAGAAGGCAATATTAGAAGATTTAAGAAACAAAAATATATAGCCAAATAGCAAAATGGCAGAAGTAAGTCTTTGTTATCAGTGATTACTTTAGAGGTAAATGGAATAAACTCCCCAATTAAATAACAGTTTGGAAGAATAGATTTTTTAAAAAGCCCATAATTTATCTATATATTGTCTACAAGAGGCTCATTTTATTTTCTTTATTTTTTTAAGAGACAAGGTCTCACTCTGTTGCCCAGGCTACAGTATGGTGATGTGATCAAGGCTCACTGCAACCTCAACCTCCCAGGCTCAAGTGATCCTCCTGCCTCAGCCTCCAAGTAGCTGGAACTACAGGTGTGTGCCACCATATCTAGATATTTTTATTTTTTGGTAGAGATGGGATCTTACCATGTTGCCCAGGCTGGCTTCAAACTTCTGGACTCAAGTGATTCTCCCACTTTGGCCTCCCAAAGTGTTGGGATTATAGGCATCAGCTGCCATGGCCAGCCAAGACCCACTTTAGATCCAAAAAACACAAATAAGTTAAAATTAAGAAAATGGAAAAAGATATTCCATGCAAATAGCAACTAAAAGAGTCTGTGGTGGCTATGTAAATATCACACCAAATAGACTGTAAGTCAAAAACTGTTACAAGAGACAAAGAAGCACATTATATATTCATAAAAGATTCAATTCATCAAAAAGATAAAACAAACATAAACATGCATGCACCTGACAATAGAGCAACTATGTGAAGCAAAAGTTGACAGAAATGAAGGGAGAAATAGATAGTTCTAGAGTACTGGAGACTTCAATACTCTATTTTCTTTTCTTTTTCTTTTTTTGAGATAAGATCTCACTATATTGCCCAGGCTGGTCTTGAACTCCTAGGCTCAAGCAATCCTCCTGCCTCAGACTCCTGAGTAGTTGAGATTACAGGTGCATGCCACTAACCCAGCTTCCCCAGTTTCCATACTAAGCAGAACAAGTAGACAAATGATCAATAAGAAAGTAGAGGACTTAAGTAACACTAAACCATTTAGACCTAAAAGACATATTTAGAACACTCAATCCCAAAATAACAGAATACACATTCTTCTCAAATGCACGGAACATTCCCCAAGGTAGACCATATGCTAGGCCACAAAGCAAATGTCAATCATATTTAAAAGTTAAAATCACACCAAGTATCTTCTCTGGCCACAGTGGAATAAACTAGAAATGAGTAACAGAAGAGAAACTGGAAAATTCACAAATATGTAGAAATCAAACAACCAATGGGTCAGAAAAGAAATCACATGGAAAATTAGAAAATAGTTTCAGAAGAATGAAAACAAAAACACAACATATCAATACTTACGGAATGAAGTAAAAGTAGTGCTCAGAGAGAAATGTATAAGTGTAAATGCCTGCATTAAAAAGGAAGCTCTGAAACCAATAATTTAACTAGATACCTCAAAAAAATAAACTAGAAAAAAGTAAAAAAGAAGAGAAAAATAAACTCAAAGCTAACAGAATAAAGAAAAGAATAAAGATCCAAACAGAGATAAATGAAAAAGAGAATATAAAATAATAGAAAATCAATGAAACCAAAGTTGATTTCTTTAAAAATATTTTAAAATGGGCAGGAGCGGCAGCTATGGATCCGCTGGAGGAGAGAGAAATGCAGGTTGCTGCATGGTTAAAAAAATATTTGAAGATCACCCCATTCCACAGTATGAGGTGAACCCATGGACCACAGAGATTTTACATCACCCTCAGAACACAACAGCGTCCAGGACAGGGATGTCTATCTGATAATAGAGGACTTGAAGCAGAAAGCAAGTGAATACGGGTCAGAAGTATCTTCAAGATCTTCTCATGGAGAGTGTGAATTTTTCCCCAGCCAGTCTGTCTAGCACTGGTTCCAGGTATATGAACGCTTTGGTTGACAGTGCAGTGGCCCTTGAAACAAAGGCGACCCTACTAGCTAGTTTTATCTCTGCAGTGAATGATTGGACCTCTGATGTCTTTTACACCAAATCCAAAAGTGAAGAAATCAAGATTGAACTGGAAAAACTTGAAAAAAATCTAACTGCAATTTTAGTATTAGAAAAATGTCTACAAGAGGATTTCAAGAAAGCAGAGTTGCTTCCTTCTACAGAAA
The DNA here is from genome assembly GCA_963573385.1 of Cacajao melanocephalus. Lineage (NCBI taxonomy): Eukaryota > Metazoa > Chordata > Mammalia > Primates > Pitheciidae > Cacajao > Cacajao melanocephalus. The sequence continues at coordinate 2,967 of CAUYLG010019805.1, forward strand.
GGGCCAAAGTTAATCATCATCGTCAGAATGCGGACTTTCTAAAAGCAAAGTCAGAGGAATGCAGATTTGGAATCAAAGCTGCAGAGGAGCAACTTTCAGCCAGAGGCATGGATGCTTCTCTGTCTCATCAGTACCTAGTAGCATTGTCAGAGAAACTGGCAAAATCATAACAGACCATACCTTTGAAGAAAAAATTGAAGCCCTTTTTAGACTTAATATCTAATCCATCTCTTGCTCAAGTGAAAATTGAAGCAGCAAAGCGAGAATTAGATAGAATTGAAGCTGAACTTAGAAGGAGAGTAGACATAACAGAACTGTGACAAGAGCCAAATAAACATCCTTTTCCCTAAGAAAGTAAATTGAATAGGACTTTACAGAGTTCTTTTTCCTCTTGGCATGTCTTAATAACAAATTTTTTTTGTGTTCCTAGATTACAGAATGTCATAATTGATAGAATATGGCTTCTTACTGCTCATTGCATTTTTGTGCCCAAATACATAGTTTTCATATCCTTTTCTCTTAAAAAAATTTAAAATGGACAAACCTTTAGCTAGATTGACTAAGAAAGACAGAAGACTCATATTACTAACATTAGAAATGAAAGTGAGGACATTGCTACCAACCTTAAAGAAATAAAAAGGATTACAAGAGAATGCCACAAACAATTATATACCAACAAATTAGAGAAACTAGATGAAATAGACAAATTCCTAGAAACACACAAATGACCAAAACTGACTCCAGAAGAAATAGAAATTCTGAATAGACCTATACCAGGTAAAGAGATTGAATCAGTAATCAAAAACCTCCCAACAAAAAAAAACCCAGGACCAAATGGCTTCACTGGTGAATTCTAGCAAACAGTTGAAGAAAAAGTAACACCAAATCCTCTCAAACTGCTCTAAAAAAATAGAAGAAAAAGGAAGACTTTCTAACTCATCCTATGAGACCAACATTGCCCCAATACCAAAACCAAAGACAACACAAGAAAATAAAATGACACACTAATATCCTTCTGAATGCAGATGCAAAAGCCCTCAATAAAATACTAGCCAATGAAATCTGCTGAATATTAGAAGAATTATACATCATGATCAACTGAGATTTATCCCAGGAATGCAAGGGTAGTTCAACATGAAAATAAACCAATATATAATATGCCACTTTAATAGAATGAAGAAAAAAATCTGAGGATAATTTCAGCAGATGCAGAAAAGCCTTTGACAGTATCTAACATCCTTTCATGAGAAAAATACTCAACAAAATAGGAATAAAAGGGAAATTTCATAACATAATTAAGGGCACATATAGAAAAACCCACAGCCAATATCATAAGCAATTGTGAAAGACTAAAATCTTTCCCCTCAGATCAAGAACAATATAAGTGAAACGGGAGGGGGAGATGCAAAAATAAATAAATAAATAAAAATAAAAATAAAAAAATAAAGAACAATATAAGTATGGCTACTATCACTGCCATTCAGCCTTGTAACAAAGTTCTAGCCAGAACAATCAGGCAAGAAAAAGAAACAAAATTATTGAAATAGGAAAGGAAGAAATAAAACTATCTCAATTTGCAGATGATACAATTTAATGTACAGAAAATTCTAAAAAATTCATATCCAAAAGAAACTATGAGAACTAATAAACAAATTTAGTGAAGTTGCAGAATACAAAATCAACACGCAAAAATCAGTTGTATTTTTTTTCTGTTTTTTGAGATAGGGTCTAAGCTCTGTTGCCCAGGCTGGTGTGCCGTGATGCGATCAAGGTTCACTGCAGCCTAGACCTCCCAGGCTCAAGTGATCCTCCCATGTCAGCCTACTGAGTAGATGGGACTACAGGCACACACCATCATGCCCATCAAATTTTTTTATTTGTTTGTAGAGAAAGGGTCTCACTATATTGCCCAGGTTGGTGTCAAACTCCTGGGCTCAGGCAATTTTCCCAGCATGGCTTCCCAAAGTGCTGGGATTGCAGGCATGAGCCACAGTGCCCAGCCAAAAATAGTTGCATTTCTATACAATAGAAATGAACAGTCCAAAAAGGAAATTGTTTAAATTCCACAAAAATAATAAAATACTAAGAAATAAATTTAACCAAGGAGGTGTAAACCTTATACCCTGAAAACTGCAAAACACTGCTGAAATAAATTAAAGAGAACTTACATATATGAAAAAACAGCCTGTGTTCATTGTTCATGAATTGGAAGACTTAATACCATGAAGATGACAGTATTCCCCTAACAAATCTAGAGATTCAATGTAACGTCTATCAAAATCCCAATGATGGCCTTTTTTTTTTTTTAAGAAATGGAAAAGCCAAATCCTAAAATTCCTATGGAATTGCAAGGAGCCCTGAATAGCCAAAGCAATGTTGAAAAGAACAAAGTTGAAGGACTTACACTTTCCCATTTCAAAGCTTACTATGAAGCTACAGTAAATAAAATAGTGTCAGGCTGGGCCCAGTGGTTCATGCCTATAATCCCAATACTTTGGAAGGCCGAGGTGGGAGGATAGCTTGAAGCTTGATCCCAGGAGTTTGAGACTGGCCTGGGCAAAATAGTGAGCCCTTGTTTCTACCAAAAAAAAAAAAAATTTTTTTTAAATTAGCTAGGTGTGCTGGTGTACCTGTAGACCCAGCTACTTGGAAGGCTGAGGCAGGAGAATCACTTGAGCCTGAGAGGTCAAGGCTGCAGTGAGCCTTGATTGCATCACTGCAGTCCAGCCTAGGTGACAAAAGGAGACCCTGTCTATAAAACAAAATTAAATTAAATTAATACAGTGTGGCATTGCCATAAGGATAGCCTTTGACAAGGACTAACATGTTTTCGTGATTAAAAAATAGTCAACAACATAAAAATAAAAGGGAAGTTTCACAATATGATAAAAGCTATATAAATCAATGTAATATAATTGAGAGTCTTGACATAAATTCATACATATGTGGCCAACTGATTTTTCACAAGGGAGCCAGGACCAGTCAATTGGAAACAATAATCTCTTTAGCAAATGGTGCTGGGAGAAACGGATAGAATGAAGTTGGACCATTACTCCATACTAATACAAAAAATTAACTCGAAATGGATCAATGTCCTAAATGTAAGAGATCAAGCTATAACACTATTAGAAGAAAACCTACGGGTGAATCTTCCTGACCTTGGATTTTGCAGTGGTTGCTTAGAAAAACAGATGCACTGGGCTTCATAAAAATTTTAAACTTTGGTCTAACAAAGGATGATATCAAGAAAGTGAAAAGATAGCCAGGCACGGTGGCAGGCACCTGGAAAGAAAGAAAGGGAAAAGATAACCTATAAAACAGAAGAAAATGTTTGCAAATCACATATCTGATAAGGGTCTAGTATACAGAATATATGAAGAACTCATAACAAGAAAAACACAAATAACCCAATTTAAAAATGGGTGAAGGATCTGAATAGACGTTTCTCCAAGGAAGATCTAGAGATGGCCAACAAGCACATGAATAGATGTCCAATATAATTAGTCATTAGAGAAATGCAAATCAAATAAAAATGAGATGCCACTTCATAACCACTAGGTTACCCATAATAGAAAACACAGAAAATAACAAATGTTGGTAATTGTGGAGAAGTTGGAACCATTGTACATTGCTGGAGGAAATACAAAATGGTGCAGTGCTGTAGAAAGCAGTATGGTGGTTCTTCAAAAGTTAACCATAGGCTTACCATATCCATATGGCCCAGCCATTCCACTCCTAGGTAAATACCCAAAAGAATTGAAAAGAAGTATTCAAACAAATACTTGTACATGAATGTTCATAGCAGCAGTATTCACAATAGCCAAATGATGGAAATAGATGGTTCCACAACATTGTGAATGTACTAGAAGTCACTAAATTGTACATTATAAAATGGTTAATGGTTAATTTTATATTATGTGGACTTTATCTCAATAAAGACAAACATACAAACAGCTTTTAAAACAGTTACCATATGATTCAGCAATACCACTTTTGGTATATGTCTGAGATAATTGAAAACACATGTCCAAATAAAAACTTACATGTGAATGTTCATAGCAACATTTTTTAAAAATACCAAAAGTGTAGTTAGGCTTAGTGGTTCATGCCTGTAACCCCAGTGCCTGGGAATCTGAGATGGGAGAATCGCTTGAGGCTGGAAGTTTGAGACCAACCTCGGCAACAAAGTGAGACCACATCTCTAATAAAGAGAGAAAGGAAGAAAATAAAAGATGGCCGGGTGTGGTAGCTCATGCATGTAATCCCAGCACTTTGAGAGACTGAGGCGGGTAGATCACTTGAGGTCAGGAGTTTGAGACCAGCCTGGCCAATATGGTGAAACCCTGTCTCTACTAAAAATACAAAATTTAGCTGGGTGTGGTGGTGGGCTCCTGTAATCTCAGCTACTTGGGAGGCTGAGGCAGGAGAATCAGTTGAACCCAGGAGGCGGAGGTTGCAGCCCGAGTGACAGAGCGAGACTCTGACTCAAAAAAAAAAAAAAAAGAAAGAAAAAGAAAAAATACATATAATAGCCAAAAGTAGGGAACAACCTAAATGCCCATCAAGGGATGAATGGATAAACAAAATGTGGTCTAGCCATGCAATGGAATATTATTTGTCAATAAAAATAATAAAGTTCTGATTCACCCAAGTGGATAAACCTTGAAAACATTATGCTAAGTGAAAGAAGCCAGAGAGAAAGACCGCATATTGTATGGCTTCATTTACATAAAAAGCCCAGAGTAGCAAATCTACAGAGATAGAAAATAGATTAGTGATTGCCTTGGGCCGGGAGTTGGGGGCAGGATGACGAATGCCTGCAAATGGGAACAGGTTTCCTTTCTGGGGTGATGAAATGTTCTAAAATTAGACAGTGGTGATCAACGCACAACCTTGTGATTAAACTAAAAACCACTAAATTGTACATTTCAAAAAAGTGAACTTTAGGGTGTATAAATTATATTTTAATAAAGCTGTTATTTTTTTAAAAAGAAACATACATGATAAAAGAAAGAAAAGACTTTAGAATAGTTTGGAATTTAGGGTACATTTTCCCATTCTTTTCTGTTTTACTGTAATTTGTTTTCAGGCACTTCTGAACTTGGCAACATTTCCATGATATTACCAAATTCACGAGCTGGTTTGAAATAACTATTTCCTGTTATTACTTCATATTTTCATAACTTTTGAGCAAAGGATGTAATGTGGGGCATGAAGATATGATTTTTTGGGAATTTCCCAGTCTTGGCTTTGAATATTTAGATACTTTCCAAGTTTTCAGTCTGATAGATCAGAAGAGATATAAGTAGCTGAAAAGGAATTAGTAATGTAAAAATTCAAAAGTGATAGAAAACAAAAAATCTGAAAAATGCTTGAAGATGCTATTTTCAAAACTGTCCCTGGTGCACTTATCAACATATGAAAAAAGCAAAAACAGTCCCTGGAGATTTTATTTATTTATGTATTTATTTATTTATTTGAGACTCACTCTGTCGCCCAGGCTGTAGTGCAGTAGTGTGATCATGGCTCATCACAGCCTTAACCTCCTGGGCTCAAGCAATCCTCCCACCTCGGCCTCCGTAGTAGCTGGGACTACAGATGTTTGCCACCATGCCTGGCTAATTTTTGTGGTATTTTTTGTAGAGATGCGGTTTTGGCAGGTTGGCCAGGCTAGGAAATATTTATTTTTATTTATTGGTTTCACTTCTCTATCCAATTGCTTTTGACCACATCATCTGCCAACAATGGGGCTTAACTTGTATTCTGGGATGCTCTTATGGGGTTGAGGACAGGAGAGACTTTGATGCTACCCTGGGCCTTTACATCTATAATTCAGCTCCCTATCTCACCCCCCAATGCAGTCAGAAGGCCCCCTCAGACTTACGGGGCTTCTGGGAGCTGCAGGATCTGTAGGGCCCCTCGCCACATGCCCTGGGTCCTGGGACCCTCAGGAGGGTCAGGCCCTCGGCAGGACATGGTGAGAGTGAGCAGACAGCAGTCCCTGTGGAGGAGAGGGTGGACATAGGCCAAATGCCTAGTGGGGATGGGGTGACAAATACTCTCCTGTCCTCACCTACCTTCACCCGCTGTGGCAAGTACAGCTCTGAGGCAGCTCTTAAGTCAGACACCTCCACTTCAGTGGCATCTTCTACCACCCTGGAGGAAACGGAGCTTGAGCTCAGCTCCTAAGTAAGAGGGTTCTGCCCAGCCACCCAGAACCTCTACTTGGGGAGCCCATGGAGGTCCCTATAGCCTGTAAGAATCAAACAAAGGCTCCAGGTACAGTCTACTTCTCTAAACATTTCTCATCCTCATGATTTTATTTTCCCTCCTGTGAATAGGGTAGTTGGGATCACTCCCATTTTACAGATGGAGAAACTGAAGTCCTGCTCAGTGAGATGCTCAAAAATCACCCAGTGTGACAATGCTGAGTCGGGACGTGGGGCCGGGAATAGAGTTGAGGTGGTGTGAGTGGAAGAAGTGTTAAGTGGGATGAAGGGAGTGAGAGGGACGGGCACATGGGATGAAGGAAGAGGGTCGGGGTGATCCTGAGAGCAGCCCCTGACCCTGTAAGCAGGACCCCAAGCTCAGAGCTTCCTTCCCCTGGAGTGGCAGTTGGTGGAGACCCCCAAAGACTCAGCTTGGGGGAGGCAGCCCTGCCTTAAGACAAGCACCCTCAGACTCCACTGGGCCCTGAACACTCCCAAGCCTAGAGGGGCCACATCCAGCACCGACAGGTTCTCCACCCCTGGAGAGAGCAGGTCCCGGGTCTTTCCGCTGGGGCTGAACTGGGGATCACACAAGCACACATGTTACAAACTGAGCCTTTCCCTACCTTCAGCTCACATGATCCTCCTGGCGGCTAAACAGGGCACCAGGAATTCAGCCTTTTCGCAGTCAGAGGAGAGGAGACCTCAGAGAGGTACGCCCATGCTGGTGAGCAGCAGAGTGAGGCTGGACCCATGCTTTCTGGCTCCCCACAAACCTTGGGCTCCTTCTGCAGCATCGCCCTGGCCCTGGTTCCCAGATCCCACTCTCTCCCCTCCTGCAAGGGTCTCGCCTGCACCAGGCTAAGAGTGCAAAGCACAGGATCAGAACAGCTCCTTTTTTTGTTTGTTTCACCTTGTTGGCCAGGCTGGTCTCAAACTCCTGACCTCCGGTGATCCACCCACCTCGGCCCCCCAAACAGCTGGGATCACAGGTGTGAGCCACTGCACCTTGCTCCTTCCCACCTTCTTTGACTTTCCATAGCTGCATAAATTGACCCTGGCAAAACATCCTGCCTTGATCAACAGGGTGCTTGCTGTAGGAGCCCCACTGAGAGCTGTTGTGGAGAGGGAGGATTCTCAGAAGTCTCCGGGAGAGGTGATCCCTACGCTGCATGCGGCCTGTGCCCTGGTGGCTCCTCTGGGGCTCACCTGAGGCACGAGTCGAGGTGCCTCTGTTTCCCTGCCTCGGAGCAACAGGGCCACACTGTACCCTCGGCCCACAGAGCCCAGTGTGGACTGGACACGTGCCAGCAGCTCCTGCTTTGCCTCCTGCAGGGAAATACAGGCACATTCCACTGACTCAGGTGCCCTGAGCAAAGGAGCTCTGGAGGCAGCCGGTACCCCAGGATCCAGGGGCCTGAGGGCTCCCACCCTCCTCTCATCACCCTCCCAGACCTCCCTACCTGAGCAGCATCAGGGCCCAGGACTCTGTCAAAGGTGAAGCTTTGTCCCTGTGGGCAGGGCTGGGGTCAACTGTGATATTCCCATCTTCTCCTGCACCCTCTGCCCCACCCCTTCGCCCCCTGCCCCCCGAAACACACTGCCCATCCACCTGAGTCTCCAGAGTCCCGAGCTGAAGCAAACGGATGTTTGTGAGCTCCACCAGGAGTGTGGGGCTACAGGTATCCACAGGGCCTGAGAAAGGAGGACTTCATATCAGCTGTCATAAGGAAAACTGGCTCCAGGATTCCTGAGTCCTGCCCTCAACCTTTGCCTCAGTTTTCCAACCTAAGCTGGCCCAGCCCTCCCCTCTTCCAAGAGGCTTACCTGGGCTGCACTCCCTCTGAGTACAAACGTGGAGGGCTTCTTACCTGATCCCTTCCCCGACTCCACTTCTACCACCACGGTCATCATGGCGAGACACCATGAGGGCCCATCAAAGAGGCTGAGCTGCCTGGCTCAAACCAGACCCTGCGATCACCACCTCTCCACAGTCCATGGCCTCTCAGCCTCTCAGCTTCCCCTCAATAATTCATGAATCTCATCTGAGGGCTGGGGAGGGGTGGCTCTGGACCCGGTAACCTACTAAGGGAAGTGACATTCCCTTCTCTTGTGAGAGAATATTGCATAGGGTTCTTTCATTTTTTTCCTTTTATGAAAATGTTCAAACATGTATAACACTGGAGAGAATAGTATCATCAACCTCCAGGTACCCAGCTTCAGCAATTACCAAATTCTGGCCAGTCTTATTTCTTTTGTTCTCCTCCCTTCCCCAGTGGATTACTTTGAAGCAAATCTCAGACATCCTAGTATTTCATCTATAACTAGTTCAGTATATCACAGTTAACTTTAGAACGTTTTCATCGCTTCACAAGGAAATTTGGTTCCCTTTAGCTATTAGCTCCCTAACCCCAGCCCCCTGCACCCTGCAACCCTAAGCAACCACTCATCTATTTTCTGCCTTTACAGATTTGCCAATTCTGGACATTTCATATAAACAGAATCATGTGACCTTTTGTGTCTGTTTTTTTCCACTTAACATAATGTTTCCAGTTGTAGCATGTCTCAGTACTTCTTCCCTTTCTACGGCAGATAATGTTCCGCAACAGAGCTCTGTCACCAACTGCCTGGAGTTTGGCCAAGTTTCACCACGAAGGGCATCGTCCTCCATGAGACTGCACTCCTCCATGACAGCAGGCTCAAGTTAAGGGGTCCCCAGGCCTTCCTCACTCCAGCTGTCTGCAGGTTTTGGTGTTCCCACTACTCCTTCAGCCTTGACAGTTCACTAGAACGGCTTGCAGAACTCAAGTAAGTGCGACACTTACTGTGTCTGACACTAATTCTCTGACACCAGCTGAGTGTTTTATGATTCAATTCAACTCTGACACTAACTACATGGGGTTAGTGTCAGTTCCCATGAATTGAAATAAAACATCCCCAACAAGACTGCCCTTAATTCAAATGCCAGCCACAAGTGGGATCATCAGGTTATTCACAAGTTTGTCTGACTTGGCTACAAATTCAGGGGTTTCCCATGACCCCACCCCAGATGGAGTAAATTCACTTGAATGACTCACAGAACTCAGAAAAGTGCTAACTTACTATTACCTTTTTACTGTAAAGGATACAAATGAATAGTCATACTGTTGTATTTAAGTGAGTTATAGAAGAAACGCCATGCTCTGAGTTTTAAATTAAGAGTTCGTTATTGCCGGCGACTGAGAGACCGATAACGCTTAAAATTCTTTTGGCCCTGAGGAAGAGGTTTGATTATCTTTTAGACCTTGATTTACGTCGGGTAGGGAAAGCCTAGCTGAAACAGAATTTTACAGAAGCAGAACAAGCAAGTTAGAACCAAGGGGCAGAAGGTACCCAGGATTGTTGGTTGCTAAGGGTATTTTAATACAATTATCAAGGGGCGGGTAGCAGGGGGAACTTTCCATACAATTAATTACTAAGAAGGTATTCACAATAGCAGGCAGACCTGCCAAGCAGGATGCGGTTATAGTGGTTATAGGTACTGTGAACAGGATGAACCACTCTTAACAGTTTAAAGCTTTGAGTGCAGCGTGACCCAGTAATGCACCTGAGGGGGCCGAGGCAGGGAGGGCGAAGCCAAGCTGGAGCCTACTGCCAAGATGGAGTCAGTTAGGATAACACAGGCTAGCTTATTACATTCCCCACTTGTGTTTTTGGAGAGTCAAAGCATTGACTCTTCAGTTACAGCAAGGAGGTTACAGTGACTTTTGAGATACGTAAGTTTGACAGAATTTACACACTGCCTTATGAAAGCAAGGAGCCAGTTTAGTATACAGGGCCCAAAGATTAAGCCTAACAGGAGGAGAAGAAGAGGTTTTGCTAGCCCAGTTATTGAAGTAGTTAGTTATGGGCTTCAGTTAAACATGCTTTGGTACCATGGGATGTTTTGGTTTTTTTTTCCCACTTTTGTTGGCATTTATTTAAACTCTTGAATGTTTGAAGGGTATCCTTTATGATTACAGACTGGTTAGCATAAAAACAACAGCTTTCCCCCAACACTGTCCACGGTGGTTCTGGAAAGCAACTTTAGTTAGGGATTTTACCTGGATATATAACATATTTATGACTGACTGGAGATTTTTTAAATCAGCATTTACTTGTTGAGATAGGGACATTAGTCCAGTTTCTTCTCAGACCAGGGCAGCAGTGCTGATAGTTGCTGACCCAGCTATGCTGATGCTGGCCAGGAGGGATACAAGGAGTGGAACAGCTCGTCGGGTCCTGGAATGCAGTTCATGGGGAGAGATGAGAAGTTGTTTTTCTGGTCCACTGTACACATAGACCAGGGAAAGCACATGAACCAACACCCACAGAAGAGATTCAGGTTCAGTCCCATTGATGCAGCAGGTGAGGCCTGAGGTACAGGCCAGCCAGGTATTGTTAGGTGCCTGGTAGGAGACTGAGGGGTTTAGGGAAGTAAGTAGAGACTGGTTAAAAGGAGAAGCAGATAGATTATACCCATTGCTAATTAGGCAGATGGCATTTCCTGCAACGTCCCCTAGTGGAAGGGAACGGGGTGAGGGGAGTGTCCTTTCCAAGCAGGAGTGAGTTCTTTTCTGGGGAGCTTTTTGACATAAACCAGGTTACCAGGACAGAAAGTGTGGCAGGGCCCAGTTTGGTCAGGAACTGGATCAGGGTGTGCTCCCTGGAAGAGTGGCTGGATGATGTCTTGAACCTATTGGAGAGACTGCAGGTACTGCAACAAGTTAGCTTGGGATATTTCTGCTAGATGGGTATTCCTTAGCTTAGGCAAGATAGGCAGAGCCCTCCCACACATGATTTTAAAAGGGGAAAACCCCTCCTTGTAATAGGTGCATTTAACTTTAAGAAGGGCTAAAGGAAGGAGGTTTGTTTAACCTTTACCGGTTTCCAAGATTAATTCTGTAAGAGTACTTTTTAAGGTTTGATTTATGCATTCTACCTGTCCAGAGCTCTGAGATATTGAGCTATGGGCGAGGTGAAGGCTGGCCCATTACTACATTTTGTAGCAAACAGCAGCCCATATTGAGGGATGATTTTACTGAGTAAGAAATTTAACTACCATAGAGGCAGTTTCGTTTCTGGTGGCAAATGCTTTAGTCCATTCAGAAAAAGTGTTTCCCGTTACCAGGAAATACTTGTATCCCACCCAGTGTGGCTTTATCAATGTGAAGTTTATATCCCATCTTTCTTCTGGTCTGCATGCCTGGAGGTGACCAACCAAAGCTTCACCGAGGGCATGGGGCAAGAAAATTTTGGAATCCGGGAGAATCCACCATCCATCTCGGTTTTTACTGGCCTGAAGATTAAACGCTTGTTTTTTTTTTTTCTTTTGGGGAGTAGCCTGAATGATCAGGTAAATTAGGCTGTGGGAAAAATACAGTAGGTAATAGGGTTAAAGGGATGACTGGAAGCGGGCTGCCTCTTGGGCAGCAGAGTTGGCCGTTTGGTTTCCTTGAGCAATGGCTGTGTTTTCCTTTTGATGCCCCCTGCAGTGGATTACGGCCATCTATAGGGGGAGCCAAACGTCCTTGAGCAGGGCCAGAATTTAGTAGCCCAAGCTCCTGGTAAATAGTTCCATGAACATGTACAGTGGCAGAAGCATACTGACTGTAGGTATAGATGTTAATGCATTTGTCCTTACCCCACAGGAGGGCCTGAGTGAGGGCAATTAATTTAGCCTTTTGTGCAGAAGTTCCAGTTGGCAGAGCCTGGGCCCCCCCGTGTGTCTGTTTTTGTGGTGACAGCAGCACCGGCTTTTTGCACTCCCTGCTTAAGGAAGCTTCTCCAGGGGAACATCCTGGAGATTAGGTTGGCCAGTTTTCATAGTCTTTAACAGCTCTTGGCAGTCATGGACAGGTACAGTTAAATTTGGATTAGGGAGTAGAGTGGCTGGATGTAAACACCTTGTGGGGGAGAAAGTTAGGTAACGCTGATCCAACAGCAGACTCTGGTACTGTAATATGCAAGCATTTGACATTTATTTACCAGAGTTACTGCGCAGCAATGTCTTAACGACATGAGGAGCCATGAGGGTTAAGTTTTGGCCCAGGGTTAGTTTATTAGCCTTCTGGACCAGACTTGCAGTTGCTGTCACGACTCATAGACAACTTGGAATGCTTGTGTTTAACTTTTTAGAGTGTAGCCACTAAGATTTTTTTGCCTGCCTTTTTGAAGCCTTTTTAGCTGCCTTTTCATCTGCCAGAGCAGCCTGTTTCTGTTTCTTATGGTTTCGATTGTTAAAAACCTTCCGAGCGGACCAGGCGCGGGGGCTCATGCCTGTAATCCCAGCACTTTGGGAGGCCGAGGTGGGTGGATCACCTGAGGTCAGGAGTTCAAGACCAGCGTGGCCCTTGTGGTGAAAACCCATCTTAAAAAAAAAAAACAAAAAAAAAACAAAAACAAGAAAAAAAACCTTCTGAGCTGTTTCTAGGAGCTGGGTCATATTTATCCTGGCAAGTCCCTCAAGTTTTTGTAATTTTTTTTTGAGTATCAGGTGCTGCCTGGGCCACAAATGCCAAATTAATAGCATGGCTATTTTTGGGAGCCGCTGGATTAAACGGGGCGTAAATTTGATAGACCTCCTGGAGGCATTTCAAAAACACTCCAGGTAACTTATTGGGCCCCTGGACAACTTCAGTTGTCTTAGACAGATTCATGGGTTTTCTAGTGGCTCCTTTAATACCGGCAAGGAGATACTGGTGGAAATTGTTCAAAGCTCTACTCCCCGCCTGAGGTATTTGAGTCCCAGTCAGGCCAAGTAGAAGGAAAAAACTTCCTCTAGGAGGTCTCAGGCTCCCTTCTCTGGCATACTGTCTGGACTAAGGAAAAAACTTTCTGGCCTCCCTTCAAATGAGGTCCGTTTTCTTCGATGTAAAAATGGTTAGGAGAAGCTGTTGACAATTATCCCAGGTGAGCTGGTGAGTCCAGAGTATGGACTCAACCAGTGAGGTTAGGATCTGAGGTTTCTCAGAGAAAGGTGGGTTTTTGAGCCTTCCAGTTGTACAGGTTAGAAGTGGAAAAAGGGACATAGACCAAAAATGGGGCAGAATGATCGCTGCCTGGTGGGGGTGGTGCCTCCCTTAAAGGGAGGAATGGGGCAGCCTCCTCCAGCCGAGGCGGCAGTTGGGAGGCGATAGGTGGAGAGACCACAGGAGACGAGGACAAGGAGACCGAGGGGATCCCAGGGGAGCAGGAGGCTGAGGGTCAGCGCAAAGGAGAAGTCTGGCTCAGCCAAGGAGGGGTCAGACCAGTCACTGGGGCTTGGGGTATGACAGTCTAGGCGTCAGCAACCTCTATGGTGCCAGAAATTTCAGACTGGTGGATGTTTAGCACAATTTTTCCTGTAACAACACCTGATCTGTTTTTGACGGAAAAGACAGGACTGAGATGGCCAGCCCAAATGGCTAATGAGGGATTTGACTTCTTGAGATAGGAGGTCTGTGCTAAGGACCTTGAAAAAGTTTTCACCCAATCATCTCAGGCAATAAAGACAACAGGACATATAAATTTAAATGCTAGAGCCAAACAGGATGACAGACATGAGACAACAAAATAGGACAATAGACACTGAGGTAGGTTTAGGCACTGAGGTAGATAAATGATTATGGCAGTTTTAAAGACAAACAAAGGGAAAGGGGGTCCTGTATTTGGATTACTTAGATGCCTGCGTGGCTGCTCCCCGTAAGGGGATTTAGGTGCCTTTTGACACAGACAGGTCACTATAAACCTCCAACTTGGATCAGAACTAGTTCGATGCTGAGGAACTAGTCTGATGCTGTGGTATGAGGTTACCACAGAACCGCAGGTTGGGGCCCACTCGGACTCCAAAGCTTTTGCTGTGGAGCCACAAACTGGATCCTTAGACGCAAGCCTCTAAGGTCCCCACACACTCAACAGGCACTCATACACATAGTCAGAGGTTGTGACAGTTTTCCACTTTTTCTAAACCAGTCAGGATCCTAGAGAAATTTTCTTTCTCACTCACTTACACATGTGTGCACACAAGCATCCAGACAAAACCAAGACTCAAGCCACTTAGAAGAACCGGTGACAGCTCAAAGAGCCAAGCAGGACTGGGATTCCAAAGAGTCTGCAGAACCAAGACTCCATCCTCCAGCATTCTGGAGTATTGGCAAAGCCCTAAGGGGTGCCCTTATTAGGGCCAATGCCCCTCAAAACCAGGCAGGAGGACAGAATCGGGGACTCTGGAAACCCAGAGTCCAAAAACCAGAATACGGGAGAAATTTCTCAAACCAGGCTGAAATCAGAATACAGGAGTTACCCTAGTCAATTCCGGCATCCTGGTAATTGAATGACTCCTGTAACTTCCAGGAATAACCAGGTTAGGTCTGACTTACATTCTTTGCAGAGCAGGACCAGGGACTCAGAAGAATAATTTGGTGGGTAAGCAGGTGGTTGATCCAATCTCCTCCAGAGAATGGTAACCTATGGGACCCTGGAACTTCTCAGGGGCGCCTCCCCTATAGGTCACCACCATGTCCTGGGGAACTCAAAGCGAGTCCAGTCCACACCCAGTGGTGAAATAATCTTGCTGGAGCCTCCAAATGTTGTATTTAAGTGAGTTATAGAAGAAACTCCATGCTCTGAGTTTTGAATTAAGAGTCCTTTATTGCCGGGGACCGAGAGACTGCTAACGCTTAAAATTCTTTCGGCCCTGAGGAAGGGGCTTGATTATCTTTTAGACCTTGATTTAGGTAGGGGAGGGGGAGCCTAGCTGAAGCAGAATTTTACAGAAGCAGAACAAGCAAGTTAGAACCGGGGGCAGCAGGTACCCAGGATTGTTGGTTGCTAAGGGTATTTTTATACAATTATCAAGCGGGGTTGCAGGGGAAACTTTCCATACAATCAATTACCAAGGAAGGTATTTACAATAGCAGGCAGACCTGCCAAGCAGGATGCAATTACAACGGTTACAGGTACTGTGAACAGTGTGAACCACTCTTTTTTTTTTTTTTTAAGATAGGGTTTCACCATGATGGCCAGGCTGGTCTTGAACTCCTGACCTCAGGTGGCCTCCCAAAGTGCCAGGATTACAGGCGTGAGCCACCGCGCCCGGCCTTGTGAACCACTCTTAACAGTTTAAAGCTTTGAGTGCAGCGTGACCCAGTAATGCACCTGAGGGGGCTGAGGCAGGGTTGGGGAAGCCAAGCTGAAGCCTACCGTCAAGATGGAGTCAGCTAGGATAACACAGGCTAGGTTATTACACTATGAAGAGGAATACAGGGAAAGATTTTCAAAGGTCTTAGGTGGAGGAGCTTCTGTCCCTGTGGAGTCAGGGTCCATCACCCTCCTGGTATGTCAGTGTCTTCACTAATTGGAAAGCTCCCTGAGGTTCATTGTCCAGAGTTTTCATTTAGGTTTTATTATGCCGGCAGGATTCAGTAAATCACTGGCTGCATGACTGAACTCAACTCCAGCCCCATTCCCCTCCCTGAAGGCAGAGGGAGGGACTAAGAATTCCAACCCTCCAATCACATAGATGGCCTTTTCCATCTTGTAGTCATCTAGAGGGCCTGCCAAGAATCACCTTGCAGAACAGTTATTCTGGTGGCCTTGAACTGACCCGGTCCTCCTCTCTTTTTTGCTTATAGTTCTCAAAAATAACTAGAATATTTTGTGAATGCAACATCAAGGGATAAAGAGCGACTGGCTGGAACAACCTGGGCTCTATTCCAGTGCCCCCTAGAAACAGGATGTCCTTCAACACTTTAGCCCAGCATGTCATGTTATCCCTGGGGTATAAAGCGCAGGGGGTGGGGCTGCTATCCAGGGTCCCTCGGCTGTGGTGCAAGTGGAGTATGTGCAGATGAGGCTTCATCCACCTTGGCAACTTTCCTGAGCCTTGGGAGACCAGCTCAACATGAATCCTAGGCTTCTGCTTTCCTTTGCTGCCTTTCTGTAAGTAATAAATCCACTTCATGTAATTTGTGTGGGGGTGTTCTGTCTCACCAGCCTCAGATAAGTTGATAACCAGTGCATAGTAAACCTGCCTTGCACACCTCATTAGCATAACAGACTCCTATAATTCTAAAGATTTTTGAAGCTCTGTGCCAGGAACTGGGGATGAAGAACAGACATATTATTTATTATATCACAGCCCCCCCACCCCACCCAGCCTTTTCAACAAAAGGATCACACCTTTCTGATCATCCACATTTGGTGCAGCATTTATATAACAGATACAGCAATAGTACCAACATGAATTTGCCTAATATTTGGAGAAATCAGTATGGGGTAGGGATAGGAGGTCTTAAATCCAATTTTGCAATACATTTGGCTATCAGTTTCAGTACAGTATAAATGAAGGAGGTTCAGCCGTGAGAAACAGACCTCTCAGACAACAAACTAGGAAGGAAGAGGTTTTTTTACGGCCGGGGACAAGGCGACATGTTTTGTCTAACAGCCAAGCTCACTTAACAAAGAGGAGCTCTGTCTTATATAGGCTTACAATTCTAGATATTACACGTGAAAGGGTCCTGGATGTACAGTTTTAGAAATTACATGTAAAAGGGTCTTGGTCGATGGAGGGGGAGTAGGGTGGGAGTTTGATCTTGTTAAAGTAAAAACAATGCCTTCCGGAGAGATTCTCCCATACTATGCCTGCCATCTATAGAAAGGCCATTTAGGAGGTGCCAGTCGGCCAGCCTTCTCTTATATTGAAATGCAGTGTGGAAGTCAAGAGGGAGGTGATCCCAGATGCCTGGGTCTCCTTCCTCATTATAATCTTACCAACAATGCCTGTGTTATATCAAATTGAGGTAGATATAATATGAAATATAAGAGTAATCAGTCCAGTTCATTATCATATTCCATGACAAAAACGTCTCCCACAGAAAGGCCATCCAGGTTTGCAGGCTTCTATTCAATCTTGTTAAGTTCCCAAAGCAGGTGTGGTCTCAATAAAACATGGCTTCATCCTTTCAGACATCTGGTATAAGCATATCATCTCTTGCTCTGGGCCTCTTTCAAAGTGTTAGCATAATATTGGATTTCCCTAATTGGATTATTCATTCCATACCCTCAGCTATTATTCTTCCTTCTCTCATTTATACCCAAACGTTTCCACCTTTGGAAGGGACGTTAGGATAGGCCACTGTGCTAGTCCAGATTGCTGGCAGCAACAGTAGTTTAACAAGTGCCTCCCCTTCAGTCCACTCCAATCTATATAGGTTAGGGCTACATAGATACAGGACTAGTGGGCTATCTTAGCTACTGGACAATACAGCAGCATTTACTCTCAACTCAAATCTTGCCAGATGGGTTGAGGGCACAACTTACCCTATAGGGTCCTTAGAAATGCTGAAATAAAGATTTAAAAGTATAGTTAGTGATTTGCTTAGGAATTACCTATGCTTCTGGCACCTGCAGATGTATCTCTGGTCCTGAAACTGTAAGGTTATTCTTGTAAGGTTATTGCCGAGCTTAAAATGAGGGAACTGAGGCCAGCACGAGACAAATTAAATTCCAGTTTATTTAGCTCCCGGGCGAGGTTCTGTGTCCCCGGGGGAGGGAGAGAGAGAGAGAGGGGCCAGAGAAGTCGTGCCCAGCCGTTCTGGGCGTGAGGTTTTATAGGGGTTGAGGGCAATAGATTGGTCAGTGGGGAAACAAAGCATGGGCAACTGCATTGGTCATAGAGAGACTGGACCTGGACTTGGCAAGTTGCCATTGGTAGTCCAGCAGGGCTATGGACAGGTGGGCTGGAGAAGGTAACAAAGCATGGG